>VZTZ01001710.1:835992-1099996 GCA_013400955.1 Drymodes brunneopygia
AAAGCACTCTTTCTGTGCTTTTCCTTCTTCCTCTTCAGCTGCTCTGTCAGGCCCAATACACAGTATCTTAATACAAATATTCATGTATCATTAATACAAATATTTATTCTACATATTGTGCTAGAACCTAGGAGTCCTTCATCACAGGCAGTGTCCTCACTGGGATCGATCCTATGGGAATGTGGAAGCACAAACTAATTCCTGACCACATTAGTGGTAAAAGCTATCCAACATGAAAAGCTCTGTAGGACAACCCCAGTTCCTATGGAGCAGAGTCAGAAATAACATGTATTCCTTATCTCTAGTCCATGAGATCCATAGGCAGAGCACAGAGGTCCAGCCAGCAGAGTTGCTTCTGTGGCCACGCCACATCCCTCTGAGGTTTGGTCCAGTGTCCAAAGTGCTTCTACTCTCTGTTTGAATTGAGAAAAATGCAGAGAGAGCCTCAGGCTCCGTTTGTACCAACCTGCAAAGCAATTCAGTTATAGTTTAACTTCTGCTTGAAAATGAGGTCAAGAGGTGAAGCCTACAAGCCAAGGAGAAGTCCTCCAGCAAGCATATAGTTATTGGGTGCACCACACAAAATCAGCTCTGCCATCTCTAAGCACAGCCTTATGATTCATCACGTGCACAAGCCTTTGCACTCTGTTGAAGACAGCTATTGTCCCTGGAAATACCAGCTAAATTGGGTAAGAATGTGATGACTTTTGTTGTATTCATTAGGTGCTTTCTCCTGCCAGATGTGGTACTGGGCAGCAGAAATTTTCACCCAAAAGAATGTCAAAGCTTGCAGGGATCTGTATGCCCTCTGCTCAAAGCCATCACTTCTTTTCACTCTGCCAGGGCTTTCGGGACTCTAAAGAATCTTCTAAGGCATCCAAAATACAACTTTACAGACTGTGACATCCCTCTCTCTATTCTCTCAAGCAGGGAGAGCCCTGTTGCTTCTCACAAGTCTCAGACCATGTCATTGACCCTGAAAAGCACAGAAGACCTCAGACACACAGAAGAGCTCAGACAGAGAGGCACCTGCTGTTGGCTTGTTGAAGGGGAAAGGCACCATGAGTGACATTTGCTAAAGCAGGGCACTGTCCAGAGAAAAGCGCAGCACCCACTGCACAGCACGAGACCTGGGTACAAGTGAGGCAAGCAGATGTGGTGGTGCTTCCACAGGACTCCATCCAGCTAGGGACATGTGCTGTCCTCGTTCAGCTGACAAGGGGACACTGAAAATGCTGAAGCTGTGAGTCAAGGCTTCATCTTTTATCTGATCTCACACTTCTGTCACTTCAACCAGTATCTTAACACAATCTCAAGCTTTTCTTGGTAAACATTTCCACAGAGCAGCAGTGGTATGTGCTAACTCTTTCCATTTGCCCTTTGTATTTCCCAGGGTTGCAGGCGATTTCCCATTCAGCCAGGCTGAGGAGGCTCCCCTGAGGATATCACCAAGCACAGCATGTTTTTCTCTCTCTCCCTTTCCCTGTGGTGATGGTTCTGCCCTGCCCTTCCCATCCCTCAGCCCAGTTAGAGAAGCCAGTCAGTCTCCAGTCTGACCCTGCTCTGCCTCCCTTCCCCCCTGCACATTTACCATGACGCAACAAAAGTGCATTTCTCCAGAAAAACCCTGCCTGACCCACACCTGCCCTTGGATCCTTCTCAGAAGCCATTTTCCAAGCTGGTGGAGGTATTTCAGTAGGCTTACAACGTTCATGTGGCCTTCACCCACAAGATTGCAGAATGAGCCTACAATTCTTTGTATTTCCCAGGATCCATGGAAAAAAATGGAGACTTGACAATTATATCTGGATTGTTTACAAGATATTTCTGCATCTTTGAAGAACTATTGAGCTTGGGAATTAGCTGTCAATCTAAATAACATTTAACTGGAAGATTTCTCTATCCACCCATCTCCAAACATCTGGGCAGATCTTCAGCTGATGTAAATCCATGTAGCTGTGCTCAGTTACTCCAGCTGAGAATTTGGCACATGTCTTATAGTTCTTCCAATATTAAAAACACATTCTCTTTTTATGTAAGCACAAATATTTATGTGATGTTCTTTGCACAATTTTGCTTTTTTTGGTGCAGATTAGTGTCCCCCAAAGAGATGGATAAGTAAAATGGTTGCAGCACTCAAGCTTTATTCAGTCTTTGGGTGCTCTGTTTCTTCTGATTCTTGTTTGCATCATTGTTTTAATGAGGTGAAGGGTACATGAAAAAATCCATGTATGGGAAAGGAACTGATGAAAGACCAAAAGCTGTTTACAGATGAAATGCAAAGTACTTAATGGGGTTAATACCAGCAGAGCCAAATAAGGCCAGTTGAGTTACATGAGTGCCATTCTTGAGTTGAGAATCAGATTTTGTGCATTTCTAAAGTTTATGTGCGAGGTCACTGTATTGGAATATATCCACAGCCATTGAGATAATGGATATATGCTCATTTACACCAGAGATGGACTGGCCACTTATCTATATATGGAAATGTATTTATCTCCCTGAGATTACCCCACAAATTTGTCTGTAGACTTAGGCTGCATGAAATTGAATTTAAAAGCTCTGTGTCACTGTAATACCCCAGTTACTCAAAGGGTAAAATCCAAGCTCTAATAATCTTCTGCAGCATCTCTGCCCTGTAGTCATGCAGGAGTCTGGGGAAATCTTTCTTCTCCAGCTGTAAACCCCTCAATCAGAAGACTTTTCTCCTGACTTTCACTGCTTTTTACATTATTTGATGGCCTTCCCTTGAATACTAGGGCAGACTTGCTTGATGATTTCTGAATCTTGACTACAGTTCATCACTGTTTTTCACAATGGTTGCTGAAACAGCTGCACGTTAACTACTACATAAATCTTCTATTTCCCCCAAACACAGACAGTTTGGAATCTTCTTCTGTGTGACTATAGAGTTTTTCCTTCCCATCAGTCACACTAGATAGGTTATTAAAAACAGTGCTTTTAATAAATCCCAGAAAGCTATGTATTTCCTGTACATGCCTGGCTAGCAAAAAAGGCTCCTTTTCAGCAGTGCCACATGCAAAGCTTCCATCATCTGCCAGGAAAACTGTACCTGTCCTCAAAGCATCAGAAGTGAGTGAACTAAGAGAAGAACCTGTGCATATTTCCTTTTACAAACAACCTCCAGCTGCTTCAGAAAATTTACTGGGAATGAGATTTCTACGCATTTTTAAAGCCCACAGGATTCCTCTGTCAGCATTAGAAAAAAATCTTATTGCAAAACCCCTCTCCATCTTGTCTGCCTACAGAATGAGCTGGCTAAGAGACACGGTTTACTTGGTCTGTCACAACATCTGGAAGTCATAGTGACACATCCAAGCAAGTGAGAGCTGGAGACCAGCAAGTTGTGGACAGAATGAACGTGTCTGGCAGACCCTCTCCCAGACACCACATTGTCATGAGGGGAGACAAAGGGAGCCCAGCAGGCAAATGCAGGTGCAAGAAAAGGGTAATGCAGGTACATTCACCTTCATCATGTCAGAGGTCAAGACTTCAACTTGTGTTCAGAAGGAGAGATGAGAATTCATACTGACCAATATGTACATTTCTGTGCAGGAGGTTAAAGGAGACAGAGAAATTCAGTGAAGAACTTTTAGAGAGGTAATTGCCCCTGAACTTTATTTTTAACTCATCAATTGAGTTAAAGCATGCCCCACTCAGTTGGCAGACTTTACTACCCTACTAATTATGGTTGTCCTGAAGTTACTGGTGTCAGCATCCTGCCTTGCAAATAAAGCTCTGTTTGTACATGGCATTTCTTCCATAGGGGCTACTGACTGGCATTGTTTCCATATTTTCATGCTGCCTCTTTTCCCAGCTCAGCATGGCACCATGTGAGATGCTCCAACTTGAGCATCATCATAATGCATCATCACAGCACCAGCATGAACTGCAGTTCTCACTTGATTTCATCTCTATTACATTTTTTAGGTTATCTTTTTGCTCTTCCCTTACCCATCAACACTGTAACCCTGTTGTAGGAGGCCACTGCACTTGCCAGGGCTGATTTGTCCTTAATGAAGCCACGTTGGTTATCACCAATCACGTCCTTAGTTTCCACGTGCCTTAGCCTAGTTTCCTGGTGGATCTGATCCATGATCTTGCCAGGAACAGAGGTGAAACTCACTGGCCTGTAGTTCCTTGGGTCTTCCTTTTTTCCTTTTTTAAAAATGGGGTAATATTCACCCTTTTCCAGTCACTGGGAACTTCACCAAACTGCCACAACGTCTCAAATAAGATGGGCAGTGACTTACTGGTGGAAAGTGGCTACTTCATCCACCAATTCCCTCAGAATATGCAGATGTGTCTAATCAGGTCCCAGGGACTTGTGCATCTAAAGTCACCAGAGGGAGGCACTAGGTTGATTTTAGGGCATTTGCCTTCTGGCTAAATGTGTTTTGGGGTTCAAGTTTTTTATCAACAGCTTTTAGGGTACCAGAGACAAAATTTGACTCAAGAGACGACATGCAAATTCGGGATTAAGGACCAGATCCTGGCCCTGAAATGCTTTCTCTGAACTGGAGACCAGCATTTGGACATGGGAACAGCCATCCCCTGTGCAGACTTTCCTTGGAAAATGCACATTAAAGTGATTGATTTACAGTGCAAAGTTATTTCTCCATACAGCTGTGGTCACAGAAAAGCAAAATACCTCGTTTGTATAGGTCTTACAGAAAGCTTATTATTGTTTATAAAAAGTCCATATCAGCTCCTAAAAGCTGGACAGGCAGCCTGCCTGCAGTGCAGACAAGTGGCACTGCCCATCTGTATGTCTGCTGATCCCATATTTTGCCAAGACCATTATGTTCTAGATAGGGAATAATTCTAATTTTTCATACCCAGAAGAAGTAAGGAGCTGTTGTAAAGGCAGATCTGGGCCCCCAGCACATGGCCCAGATTGCAAACTGCAGAAATTTTAAAGGCATGTTACCCATGTCTAGTTATTGCACTGAATTCAATTCAGGTTGAATGTCAGGAGCCCACCTGAAGGTGAATGAGTGCCAGAAATTCAGCCTATATACTAAAGAAGTCAAAGAACAAGTACTGCATAAAATACAATAAATTCTTTTGGTCAGATGGGAAAGAAACTGGTCTTAATTTGACCCAAACTGTTGTAGAGCTTTGGTGCAAACACTGTAATTTGCAACGTTGAAACACCGTGCAGGTATTTCATTTGTTTTTACCCTTGGCTGTTATCATCCCTCTGGAGCTGGCTCAGGCAGCACCAGGTCAGTTGGTTCCAGTCTAACCTATCACAGGGAGAGGAAGAAGGAGGGACCCCTTATTTGCACTGCTGAGCAAAGCCAATCTTTCTATCACCATCTGCCCTGCTCTTTTGCTAGATGACATTTAAAAAAAAAAAATAAAAAAAAAAAAAAAAGCATAGCTAGAAAGAAAAAAAAATCACATACCCCACCCAGTCTGCCTCCACTACATAGCTGCCCTAATCAAAGGTTAAAAATGAACTCAGGCCAATGAGATGGAAATAGAGAATAAACATGCAGAAGCATCAGAGATTTACTGCTCAGATAGGACTATTTTCTATAGGATTTGACTAAGATTTCCTGGCAGAGGAATGGAAGGCAAATCTCTGTCCTTTGAATGGAATGGAGATTTTCAGGTCTTTCTCTGACTAAGTGCAGGCATGTGCAGCTTTCTGGGGATGTGAGTGATGTAAATTCCATGTTCAGCAGTCAAAGGTTCAATGTATGTTTGCTGCTTTCAGAGGATCTGAGATTTAAACAAAGTCCACAAAGGCAGCAGGAGCCTTCCTTGACTCAAATGCCTGGTCCCATAGCCTAGGGAAGCAGCATGTCATCTGAGTATGGATGATCTGCTCATTCTGAGTATGAGTCTTCACTGAAATCCACTACAAAGTTTGCAAAGAGCATTGCAACAATTAGGGACAAAAGGTGCAAATTTCCCTTACTGCCCTTCATTTCAGCTAAACAACTCCAGACCTGAGCAAATTCCAGTTCTGCAGCTCAGATCCTCAGGAGATCTCTCTCAGCAGTCACAGACACATGCATGTAGCTCCCAGTGTAGGCCAAACGTGTTTTTATGCAAGAACTGATGTCATTAGAGCAGTAAGCCTTTCCCAGACTGGGAACACCACACATCCCTAAATTGGCATGTCCCACAGACAGGACACCCTTAATTAAACCCCATATAATTAACTGTGCTTCTCATGCCACTCCAGGCACCTGAGCAAGATCTCTGCATCTTCTGAGAGACATGGGTGTACCCATCTGCTCCAGGCTCAGTGTGGGTACCTCCAAAAACCCTGCCTGGCACAGACTGATCTCATCACCACACACCTTCAGAAAGGAGAGGCATCCTTTGACTCAGCCAGCCACATGCACTATAGAGGCTTTCCTTGGAGGACAAGAGACCAAGTCCTCAACTGATATTAACTGGTGAGATCCAGTAATATCATCCATTTATCTAACCAAATACATTCCTTAGGACTCCAATGTGTTTGGCAATATCCTCCCTTTTGTACTCCTCTATACTCCTCTATATGTACTCTCAACCAGCACAACCCATGTTTGATGGAGGAGATTTCCAGCCAGAACATTGTCAGGAGTTTGGGATTTGGAGGTGGCTCAGCAAGTGAAATGCATCCCACATGACTTGAGTTCACAGCAGTGGTTGAAAGCAGAGCTGTGCACTCTGGCTGTGCCTGAGGAAATCCAGAACAAACAGCAAACAAGCCAGACCTTGCCAAGATCAGCAAAGGGAGGCTGTGGCTCAGCCTTTCACAGTGCACTTGCTATGTGGCCATGTGGGCGCATCAAGTAGAGGGGTGAGAGGGAGAGACTTCTTGGATGCTTTTGGTTGAGCCATGAGGAATCTTTCACTTGTGACCTCCTTCCCTCAACATATCTAAATTTTTAATAAGGTTGATCCTATCAAATTGCTTAATGGGGTAAAGAAATCTCCTATTTTCATGACACAGTTGGATCACAGATTCACAATGTCATCTTGAAAGCAATCACATCCTAATTCTTATCAGTGCACCCAAATTTCTATTTAGGAACCTAAATATCATTGTGGAATTTAATCCAAATCGACTACTTATTTTCAGACCTCCTGAGTCAAACATGGACCTAAATATGCCTCTGAGCCTACGTGCAGATGGCTCATCCCTCAGTCGTGGTGGATCCATCTAGCTTCAGTGGGACATGCAGGAAAAACTCCAGGCAGAAAATCTCATGTTCCCTCATCTGGATTCCTGCACAAAGAAAAGTCCTCACCTGCAGAAAGCTGACTTTGGTTTTTCCTGGAGGTGTGTTTCCACCCAAGTGCCATGCAAACTGAGCTGAAGAACAAGCCTGCTGCACCTCCCATGCCCATCTGCCAGCTTAAGCATGCAGCAGGTCCATCTCTTGCCCCTGGCATTTTGGATCAAGCAAAGGTGAGGACAGTGCAGAATTCTGCTTTTACCCCACCTCTGTACATGCACAGCAAACTCCATGAATGCCATGAGCACACAGCTGTCCCCTCCCTTCTCCACCATATTTTGACAGAATTTTAGGAGTTGTTTAAATGCAAGATAACTACTTGAACTTAATATCGACAAGCACAACCAAGGATTATTTAACACCAGCACGGACATGAGATAGCTACAACAAACACCAACCCTTCCCTAATACTTTTGATACCCAGCTTCTGTTCAGGTTTTTGTCCTCAGAGACATCTTTGTGTTGCTCTGTAGTGTGTTTACACCGAAGTTAGGAGCTTTTATCCTTATCAGTCTGCTGTGCTAAATAATTTTCTTGTAACATTGCTTTTTTTGCAATGTTTTTAATGGAAATTCAATATTCACAGGCATTATGGAAACAAGTGTGAGTGAAAACAATGATCCAAGAAGCAATAAGACTACAAGTTACTATAAGGAAGCAATGACCTGAAGACTCTCTCTTTCAATTTTAGTGTAAATATTTAAATTTGCATGAATAGGTAAGTCCTCATATACAGTACTCAGCTGTATATATAAAAACAATTATCCCATGTTTCTCCAAAATAATTATCTATCCGTAATTCCTACTTTCTACTGATATTGCAAGCTTTTGGATAGACAGAGATCAACCTTTTGTTCCCCTACAGTGTTTTCTTTGCTGTCAGCCCAGCAGATCTTTCTGCATGGTTAGGAATCCCGACAGAAGGAAAAAAGTCCTTCAGCGTATGCCAAAGTATCTAATAAAGGCAATCAGTATCACAGCTCCTGGCTGACAGAGGGGGAAAGCTGAGGAGGAGAGGTCATGCCTATCCTGGATTGAAAGAACAGGTTTGAGCAGTGGCTGCCTGCTCTCCTGTGCTCACCCACAGAAAGCCCAGCTGGCTTTGCCTGGGGCACACGAAGCTGCTGTGAGTGCCTGGGTGGATGAGATCAAGCCTGCCCTGGAGGATGCCTCAGGCACGGGTCACTGGCTGCTTGTACAGCAAGCCAGGATGGCCTGGAGGAACACATTGCCAAGGAGAGCTCAAGACATCCCACAGGCCACTTCTCAGAGCTGGGAGAGGGACTTCAGGTTCCATATGTTGTTCTGTCCATATCCTTCAGTCCTCCAGTCCATAGGCATTTAAAATATGCCCCAGCTAATTTAGAGAAGTTTTCTTTTCAAGGTGCTGCTATCCAGTTTGAGGATTGTGGTTCTTCAGCAGCAGAGAGGTGGGTCAGAGTATCCAGCACCTCTGATGGTGACATTTTCATCAATACCCTGAGTGAGACACTGAGTGCAAAGCAGGGGTTGGGTGCTAGGAGGGCAAGGATAATCTGCAGAGTGTCTCTAGTTCTCTGTAAAGCCAATCTTCAAGATATGTGTACTCTGGAACAATGGGATTTAGCAGAACAACTAAGATTTACCAAAAAGCTTTTTCTTTTCCTTTTCTTGTAATTATATCATGCCTAACACTGTTGCATGTGCTACAGTACATGATGGCAAAAAACTGGGCCATAGTATAACACATTCCAAGTGCTAAAAAGGGCACAGACATCCACAAAAGATAAAGTCTGCTGTTTAAGCACCAGAAGTTATAATTTAGGTATTCTGATAGGAATTCTACCATGACAGAGACGGTCAGAGTACTTGTTTCAGTTTCAAGCAATGTTCTTTAGGTAAGTGTCTGCTGGGTATGCTACAGAGAATTGCTCTAATCATAATGACTGTGCATTTGCTGTGCAGACTTTGAAGGCATATAAAAAGTCAGATTTAACCAGACTTCAGTCCCACCTGTGTTACTGCACAGAACAAAGGCATCAGTGCTACTAAGAAACTAATGCTATGGCAAAGCAGATATTTCACACGAGTTGCAGATCCCGTTTCCTCAATATGAGGGGCTAGAAATGTGTCCCAAATAACATTAATGTCAGATGTGCTACAGGGCTTGAAAGCTCATTTGGTGTGAACACCTTTTATTCCTTGGACAGGTTCTCTCCTTGGACAAATCACTCTGAAGAAGAAGCCCAATCACCCACCCCAAATCAGTTCTTCACCTGCAACCACATGCTAGCTCTTCCCACACTGAATTCATCAAACTGCTCGTGATTCACCCACCACTGTAACTAGTCAAGGGTAGAACTAGCAAGAGGTACAAGTCAAGGGTAGAGCTTTCTCTGATTCAATTCAATATCCAAGAAAATGAAAGATTAAAATCCCAGGTTGGAAGGACACTTTATAGGACAATATTCACTTAATTTCAACAAAACCAACTATGTTTTACTGTGAGAAATTAGTCATGGGCACACTGGTGAAGCAGCAAAAAGACTATTTCATCCACAAAGAGGACAGCTCTTTATATAATTTTGGGTGAATCCTAAAGGATTGGGTTAAAAAATCCAGAACTTAAAAAACTTTTCCAAGCTATTTGACCTTCTGAAGTCCACAAGGTCTGGTACCAAATACTTAGTCATTTACATTTCCAGCCAAAAGCAGAAGCGTAAAGACTCACACAGATAAAAAACAAGGTGGGGAAGGGCATGCCTTGGTCACTGGAATTGATTACCCTGCTGGTTGCATAGAGCTGCAGAAATCAACAGCCACCATTCCTTCTCATGTGACAGTCAAAGTGAGACTTGTACACATGAAGGCATGGGTGTAAATGTTACCAAAGGGCTTTTCCAATTGGTTTCTGCCCCAGCTTTGTTTTACAAGACAGCTCCATCCTTTTTGGAAATTGCTCACAAATTTCTTCAAGGGTTCCATTGGGAGATGAGGTTTTCTAGGCTAGGATTCAACCCAAAAGGTTTTAATTTTAGCCAAATTGATTTGACCGTTTTTGAGTAGTGAAGGAATGGAAGAAAATACTTGTCCCATATGTTCCAGACAGAGGAGCACATTTGCTGAGAAGAAAGAATCCTCGAGGAGACAGAGGGGGAGAGGGGGCAAATATCTCTAAAGGATAAAAATATTCCCAGACACAACACCACCATGAGCTCAGCCCCAACCTTGCGTCAAAGAGTGCAGCAGCGATGGCATTTGCGTTTACACCAGCTGAGTATCTGGCCCATAGGAATGGAGAAGAAAGCTTTCCATTAAAATCTTGGATGGGATGCATCAGAATCTAAACAACATGGCAAACTCCCTTCCTGTTATTTCTCAAGACCAAAAGACAGTTTATTCCAGTGCATGGAGAAGACAATTTGCTGCAAGCCTTGTGTGGACATAATGAGTCCCTGCAGTAAAACATCTCTGCCCAGACCTTCAGCAAGAGTCAGGACCCCCAGGGATCTGGGCTCAGGAACCCCAAGAGTTCACTAATGGCTCTGTGCTCCTGGCAGATCAGCTGCTGAGCCTCTCTGGGTCAGACCAAGCCTCCCATATCCCACCTGTTGCCTCTTGGCTAACGTGAGGCAATATGAAGGCCAGGAAGAAAATGAATTTTGAGTGTATAGCACTCAAAATTAGAATTGCCCCAATCTTATCAGCTCCAATACAAGGGAAAGACAAACCTTAAAACTGTCAACTTCCAATCCTGACCGTGGAAGCCCATGGATCTAGACCAAAACCAGCCCATGCTGTGATGCTTCCTTAGGCAGAATAAGGTTTGAGGCATGTCCTGTTAATGAGTGCCAGGTTCTCACAAGAACCCAGTTGCACAGCATGAAGCCCAGAAATTCAAAAACATAGTTCATCTCTTAACTTACTCTCAATAGAGGCTCTAAGGTTTGCAGATTCTTGGTGTCATATGCCAAGTCTGAGGCATTCCGTTTCCTCAGCTTCCAAGGAGATTCTCATCAAGGAATCATCATGAAGCTGTGGATAAATGAGACCCTGGAGTCATGAGCAGCACGCTCATTTTTATTTAATAATAACATCATTATTAAGTACCTGTGTCCTCAGTACATCAAGATTGCCAGGTGTTACATAAAAACCTCTGCTTTAAAAAGTTTACAATTTATAGAGATGAGCAGCAAATACAGAAGGAACTAGGTGAGGATATAAACAGAAATATATATAATTCAAGATCAGTTTGCAGTGTGAAAATCTATAGATATGCTAATGAGTACCTGTGCATTAGCTCCATCTGTGCTGCCCCCTTAGCTGTTGCTAATCTACTGGTTCTTTGCATTTATATTTATTACAGATATAGACCTTGGTGAAAAAATACCTGGTTTTGTTCTGTTTCTTACAGTCTCCTTTGAAAGCCTGCCATTGAGCTCTGCTGGACACAGGCTCCTTACAAGTGCATGAGAACAGCTGGAGGACATTGAGGATGCTCATAAGCATTTGACAGGGCACAGGTGACTAGGGGGCACGAGGCAGGTAATGAAGGGGGGAAAAAAAAAGCAAACAAGGTCTGAAAGGCAAGACTCTCACACTTGGTACAGATGAACAGAGAGAAGTAATAATGAAAAAGAAGTTCAGATATCTACAATAAAATCATAAATCAGCAGATTTTCTTAGTGGTGATCCAGCATCCATACCTTTAGCAGCAGTAGTCTGTGGGAGGTTAAATGAAAAAAGGAAACCCAGCAGAAGGCTGAGAAGGAAGAGAAAAATGAGAAAGAGGGGAGAGCACTTTCAACATAATTAAAATAACAAAAATATTGACATAGGTTATAGGTGTGTAGCAGAAAAGAGTCATATAAACAAAACAGTGGTTATTTAATAGCCAGGAAGATGGTGGAAAACCAATGGGATGGCATTTTAAATCCCAGCAAAGTTCAACAGTAGCTGGTCCATGATGACGAATAACCCTTTTATATTCCATGCCATGGACTCCTGGGGACATGAGTGTCTGTAGGAAGATAAGACAAGTCTATTCTAAAATTTCTCACTGTAACTACACCAGCATGAAGACACATGTGCAGACAGCTTAGAAAAGCCCTCATGCTGGGGCAGGTTAGTCTGAGTGACACAACTCATCCAAACAAAAGGCTTTTTTTACCAGCTTGCTTTCTACATAGGAGCTTTTGCCAGCACAGCTCCACTGGATTTGAACCTATCTGACTATTGCTGGTCCACAGCCTAGGTAGGTTCTTGGAAAATACACCTGAGGTCCAAACCTTACAACAGGATTGGCAATGTGACATTCCAAGAAAGGTTTCCTGTATTGCAACCTGCTAATTTACCTGCTATTGTCAAACCTTAGTGATTAAAGACATGACTCACACCCCCTAAGAGCAGTATGTTTAGGTTAAACATGATGGGGTTTTGAAAACATGTTAGGTAATAAATATTGGGCTTCTTTTTAAACTGCCTTTTGTTTAGGGTTGTCATTTGTACAGGTTAGAACTTTGATTACAAATAAAGGTGATTTTTTTCATCCTGGGAGCTGTAGCCAGAGCCAGGTGTGTGGGATTATCTCATTGTATCCCCAGAGCAGAGCAGCACTGCAGTGTGAACCCATGGCAGCACCCACAGTCTGCTCAACAAGCCACCCCGCTCCAGGTCCAGCCACCAGTGGGGACAGTGGCATGGGCCACACAAGGCAGTGACCCTGAGGCTGAATGGGGCACAGCCCTCTTTCCCAATCAATTAGAGCACTCCTGTGCCTGGGTCAATGACTCTGGTGAGGACACAGAGCTCCTTATGTGGCCTTGGCTCCTTATAGGACCCTGTATGAACCTAGCCATGCGTCTTTTTGTCCAAGTTTCCTGTCCCTCAAAGGGGACACTAATCCCACATGGGACCCCACTTGTCTCAACTATTCAGAGCAGCTGAACAATATGCAAAAGAGGTGAGAGCTGCACCTGCAAACACAATTCAGTCATGGTTATAAATTCTCTTTCATTTAATTCAATAGTATACTTAATTTTGGTCCAGAATAAGCCCATTGACTTGCAGACAAGCACCGAGGCACTGAGGTGTGATGGGCAGTACTTTGCCACTTCCAAAGTTCTCAACCCTTGTGAGACAGAACTTGTCTCCACATCAAAATCAGCTACCCTGAAGAAAAACAGGAAAGTTCTGTGCCATTACTGCAGGGTCTGGGCTGTAGGTTGGTGAGGAAGTCCCTAAGTTTAAACATTAGAAGAACAGCAACCAGGAAAATAAATTAGCATGAAAAGCAAGTCCCAAACAGGAAAAAAGAAAACACTAAGTTGCTGCTGCACTGCAATAACTGTGACTCTTGAGCACATATCTTCTAAGGTCCTCAAAAGTCACTAGGAGAAGCTGGTTACCATGAAGCTTTGTGGGTGAAAAGGAAAGAGAAATGGAACCCATAAATGGTTCCACTTACTTGATGACGGGACACACTCATCCCCACCCTTCATTTCCTGTACTACCAGCATCAAGGATTGTGTTGACCACAGAGCTTCTAAAATCAATCCTGATATCCAGCCAAGATGCAGAGAAAATCCCTGGTTTGGATGTCAAGAGTTGGCCAGAAGGGAGCAGAAGAGACCTGCAGAATGCACACCCTGGGCATGGTGCTGTCCTGCACAGAGCCTGGCTCTGCTGTCAGAGTGTGGCAGCCAGGCTCCCAACAGATATGACAACTCTAAAATTAAGCAAACTCACCAACATCACCTCACAGCCTAGGAAATCATGGCTTTTCAGTTTTCTACATGTGCAAGTTGTATGCCTACAGCCATGCCAGTCCATGAAGACAGTAAAAGTTGTCCATTTCCTTTCCCACTGCTGATATACTTTCAGGTTGTAAATACATGTACACCAGAAGAGTTCAGCCCTATATAAAGAGAACATAAACCAAGTCCAGTCTGAAACACTTTTCTACAAGTGGAGCTGTATCTATGCTTATTGGAAGGTCAGGTTAAGATCAAATCTCCCGTTCCCTACTGACTTGGATATACTGGTTCCTGTAATAAAATTTCAGTCAAGAATTGAAAAATCAAGTCTTAACTGAGCATCATGAAAAGGATGGCAAGAAGGAATCTATTTCAAACCATCTCTCATTAGGAACAATATTTCAGAACAGGTTTGACAGTAAGACAGAACAGTAAACACAGAAAACCAAGGTTTTGCCTTGTGCAGAAGAGTTTCCTAGACAGCAGTTCATGAGGCCCTGTCCTGGACACAAGGCTCCAGTTGCTGCCTGGCACACAATTGCAGAAGCAGTCCTGCAGCAAGTTTTACAACTGGTTTCTTGGAAGACCAACATTAGCAAAACAATCAATGTAAATATGCTTAACTGCTCAGAGACCTGCTCTTACAGCAGACTTTCATCTGACAGCAGCTCCCCTTAGAGCATGGCCCCGCTCCCTCTACACTATCACTGAGTCAGTGCCCTACCTGAGACATTTTCAGACTTGTACCAGAGTAAAGGAAGGTCTTGTATTTCACATCTGGTCCAAATTCAGGGTCACATTCTTTGGGAAGGCTTAGAACCACGGGCTTTTCTCAACATTCCCCTATTACCTGTGTTAGTCACACCAGTGGATGTAGCAGCTGAGAAACTTTGGACACCCAGCACAAGCATCCAGGAGCACATTATGGTCCATCTGCCAGACAGCACTGTGACCAAACAGTGGATCAAACCATTTCAGTGGCAGCTCTGAGCCAGCCCAGCTGATTTTGCCCAGTGTGAAGGAAGGCAGAATCACATTAGTACAGGTAACACTGAAATCTTGACTGGGCACCTTCAGAAGCATGGTCAGGAACCCAAAGGCTGAGCAGTAGATCCTGTTTATTCCTTAAACTCAAAGTGGAGTTAGAATGCATTGGGCTTTCCTAGCAACTGGGCTACATACACAGAACTGGGTGCTGATGTTTACAAGACCCAAAGCTCATTTCTGTTTGTTTTAGGCAAAGAACAAAACATTTAGATGCTTTTCCATCTAAAATAACTTTGCTCTTGTCTTTTTGCCTCAGTCGTCCAAGAATGAGGGCTCTGTGTGACCAGAAGAAGGGAAATGCTTGGAAATCCATCTTGTCCAACTGTTGCTGTTCCTTGCTGACATTTAGCCCAGACAATGTGAGCACCACCCTCAGTTACACCCAGCTGGGCTCAGTGACTTCACTGGGAAGCCATGGTGCAGCACGGCTGCAAACAACAGCAAAAACAGCTCAAGTATTTCTCTGTGGGGCCTGAGACTGTTTGCTAGGTTGATTCCTTGCTCAGTACATTTTGGGTGCAAAATATGTTGCCTTAACCTTGCTGCACTGCTCCTGGTCCCAGGGGTAATGGCGCAGGGAAGACGAGATGGGAACACAGACTCCTCCTGGCTCTGCCCCAGGGACAGCTCTCACCTCTGCTCCTCCCTTCTTGTGGCTTTGCAGGACCTTGCAAGCTAGAGGTGAAAGAACAGTCTGAAGAGCTGTCTGCTGTAGCTGCTATCACTCCCACCTTCCAAAATAGTGAATCAGAGAGGGGTGCTGAGGGGGGACAGAGTAGACCCCATGAAAATGGAGCAGGGACTCAGACTCCTTCTCTGCCAATCAAGTCATGCTGTTTCAGTGCTTCAAATACATAAATCTTTGAAATCAATCACTGTGGCCAAAACACTGACTCAAACAAAGATATGCCCCTGCTGAATAGTAAAATGCAGCATCAGGTGGGGGATGAAGGCAGAAGAAGGGATCATCTCCCCACCAGCCACCTCTGGCCAGGAGTGAGCTGGAACTGGCCCGGCATTGGCTAAAAGAGAGCTCTGAGCCCCAGTGCAAGAGCCACAAACCCCACGTATTGGGGAAAGAAAACCCCATCTGCACCTCCCTCCAGCCCTCCCCACACACCCCAGCCCCTGTGAGCCTGCAGGGATCCTCCCACTGTGATAGGGCTTGGTTCTTGCTGTGACAAACCGACTCTCCTCACACAGGTGACCAGGTCCTGGCTCTGGCCATGGGTCACCCCCTGTGCCTTGGCTTTGCCCCTTGCAGAGCAGGCTCCTCGTGCTGACACTTGCAACACCAAGCACAGAGCAGCTCCCAGCCAGGACCTTCAGCACAGCCAGAGCTCCTTATGAGTAACAGCCGGTTTTGCTTCACTTCATCACTGGAAGCCCTGCTTTCAGTTCTGGCCAGCCCTGCACTGCTCAGCTTCATGTGCACAGGGCAGAGCACGTCTGAGCGCCAGAGCTCAGCCTGCCCCATCCAACAAGTGTCTCCCCTTGCAAAAATCTAGACATAAATAAAAAAATTTAACAGCTAGAACGTCCCAGTTAATGATTAAGCAGGGACAGTTGCACAACTTCCCCTGGAATGTCTCTGTCGATGGCTGCAGTACACTGACGGGCTGGAATGGCAAAAACAGCCTGACAGCGAGGACAGCACAGGCTCCAGGTGATGCAGCTGCCACAGCAAGGCTCGGCAGGAGATGAGGAGATGGGCTCCTTCTGCAGCAGGAGGCTGCTCTCCCTGTCAGTGTGTCAGCCCCAAGCTCCAGGGATTTTGGGGCTGGTGGTGACCAGCCTCAGCAGGTTGTGGGAGTCCTACCATCACAGAGAGCAAGAAAATACAGCACTGCTGTGTGTTTCATACAGCTGGTTCACTTGCAGGCATGGGTCTGTGCAAAGCAAATGCAAACCTCATGCCTCAATGTCCTTATATACGAGTTTAAAAGCGCACAGCACACTTATAAAAGGGCTGTATCTCCAGGCCTAACCTATAAGTGCCAAACAAAAATCCATTGAGATTGATGACTCGGGGGTTATTTTACAGCATTCAGCACATCTGACATTATACTGGACTTTAAAAAGCCCTGCAAGAACAAAGACAAATAAATATCAAGAATAAATACAGTCAAATAGGAGTTCAGACACCCAACTCTTCATTTTCATGGGCATGTCCCGTACTTGGAAATGTGGTAAGCTTTCAAGTCAAATTCCTGGAAAGATTAGCGTAATGCACAACTCCCAGATCCCACAGCTCATTAGGAAGGGACTCTAATGCAACACCTTCCAAGCAGTCCATGCGTGTGCTGGCACGGCAGCTTCTTGCTCACATTTGTTGGAGACAAAAGTCTGCTTGGCTGGTCAGTGGGTCATTTCAGCTTCAGAGACATCACCCAGCCACAGACAGCATCCACCCAGCCCTTCAGGGTGACTAGGAACAGAGAAACCTAATGCTGCTGCTAGAAAATGGGTTAGTGGATTGATTCATCTATAGGAATAATGTCCTTATGCCACACCTTTTGCTGGTTCCAGGGGAGGGCAAAAGGGCACACGTGTAATGGCCAGCACAGCACGTGGGCTGCTTAATGATGTCCTGCAAAGGAAACCCTCCATTGCCAACTTACTTCATTACTGAAAGAAAATACATGAAATTCCCTGGCACAGCCTGCATGAAGGCATCTGGAGGTGAACAGGTCATTTCCAGTATTAGCAATTTTTTCCTCTATTAAATTTCAGAAGGGGGATTGCTGTAGAGGCTGCTGAAAAGCAGGCCAGAGGGAGGGCGGTCCCACTGGCAATGGTCAAGAAAGACCATTTTCAGGCAAACTCCAAGTTGCAAGCTCAGAAACCTCCCCATTTCTCCTGTGCTGAAGAAAACACAGGTCTATGGGACAGACATCCTATGCCAATAACCCATCTGCACTGCACAGATGCCTGACTCACCTTTAAATGAGCAAACTTCTCAGTCTTGAGACCAATTGTGTCCCTTAGCCATGCCTTGGCCACCCACTGGTCCCTGCCTGGTTGAGACTGCAGAAATGTTCATAACTAACAGCAATTATCATTCTGGTTTCATCAGTGCTTTTCCAAGCAGCTTCTGTCTCTGCTGTTTGGAAACAATGCTCAAGGCTACCAGCACCAGATCAATAACTCATCTGGGAACAAACAACTGAGATGAAGGAAGATGGTCAAGGGAGGACCTTTTTGCTGAGGGAAGGTTTTCTGCCCCATGATAGGAACCAGAGGCAGTCGTGAGAACTCAGGCACAGAGAGCAGAGCACCAAGATGGGAGGCCAGGCACGGAGCAAAGGGAGCCACGCGCTGGGGAGCATTGCTACATTCTGCTGACATTTCTGCCCCTCACCAACTTGTCTGCAGTCAGCTGAGGAGAATACACAATCCTTGTAGCCATGGGGGCATCATGTGTAAACCCCAAAATTCCAGAAAGCAAGCTGATGCAATTTTCATTACAATGAATTAAGGTACACTCATACACCACTCATCCAAGTGTTTCCAAAATACTTTTCACATGTTCTTGCTTCTCCCGTGTTCTGAGAATTGAGCTAAAGGTCTTCCTGTATAATTTTTTCCTACCAGAACATATGAGGATTTTTTACCAAAAGGACAATTAGTGAGTGTGTTTGCCAAGAGGTGGAGCACAAAATACTGTACATTTGTAACACTATTGCCCAAAGACTCAGATTTTGACAAGTATTCAGCCCAATATTTGCACAGGGCTGATGTTTCATAGAAAGCTCAGCATGGGTCTCTGTCATGTATTCCCAGCCTCACTTCAAGACACATCCCTCTCCAAAAGAGGGGAAAACAACACAAAGCACACATATGCACCTACCTTCCCAGAAAGGATCAAAGGGGCCGTATCATGAAGAATGTAACAGCGTAAAACACGTTGAATATAGAAGAAAGGAATAAACATCAAATGTCAATCTTTGAGCATCTGGCCTAGGACTAGCTTGCTCTTTTCCCAGGACTGCACACTGGAGGAAGGTTGACTGAACTTCATAAATGGCATGGCTTCAAAAACCAGCAATACCTTGATAATTCAGAGAAGTTAAAACCAGAAGGAATCATATTGCTTGTCAGTTCTCTATTTACCAAAATGGCTTCTTCTACTTGAAATAGTCCTAAAACACCTTTCAGTAAAGACCTCATTCAGTAGTTACCAAGAGGCAGATAATCAATGCCATCCCATAGCAGTTTGGTTAATCACCCTGCCATTAAAAGTTGTGGGGTTTTTTTTTTTAAGTTCCAACATCTCTCTCCAGCTGCAAACCCTTCATCTTGCTGCTCTTTCCAGAAGAAATGGCTTCCTGCTCTTGCTACTGCTGCTACTCAGGGTGATAAAGTGAGCCTGCCCTGCCATGAGCTAAGGACAGAGAGAGTTTCTTACATCTCTTAGTGTGAAAAAAAGAGGCTTCTCCCAATGCCCCCTTTTGGGCCACTTTTCTGTGCCCCATTTATCTTTTAAAAATTTCTTTTAGAAGTTCTAGAGGTGAAGGCTCTATGCCAGTGTCAATCTCACCTATACCTGATAAAAGCAATGTAACCCAGCTGAACAGGCAAATGAATTATAGAATTAGAAGCTACAAATCTACTGAAATTTTAGTCACATACTTGACACTTCACCACCACTGAAATACAGCCAACTTCCAAAAGCACAATTGGCACTTTAAAACTACACTTCAAATACACCCCAGTTGCTTTGGCTGTGACAAAAAGCACAGTAAAATAAAATATGACACAATATAATAAAATATAATTACTAGAACTGCGGAGATTAATATCCCCCCATTTAGAAGAAGTGTCTTTTTCAGTCTTTAAGGGACAGATCTTAAATCCTTTAACAGCCACTTCATTTTACGGTAGTGCCGCTGTGTCTGTGCTGCTGCGCGTGATTCAGGCTTTCATATGGCCACACACAAAAAATTATGTTTTGGTTGAATTTTAACTGAAGCAAAAATACAAGTCATACAGCTCTTTCATACATGGTAGTATCTTGTTTCTGTGATGTAACTGAAGTGCACTCAGAGCTCTTATGCCTGCTAAAGATGTCTTCAGTCAGTAGATTTGGACTCCTGGTAATGAATCAGTTATTAAAAATTATTGTGGACATCTATAGCACAAGCCACATTAGATCAGAAAACCACAAGAACAATTTTTCTAGGTCACAGATAAATATATTTGAAACAACTGTTGGTTCTCCCCTCAAAAATGTTCGCAAATTCCTTAAGTATCTCATAAAATCTGTATTTCTCAGACTGCCCTGGCAGGGATTTCAAGTTTGCACTTCATATCATCACTGAGGAGTTCATAAAAAGCAGACTTCCAAACTGGACATACTTTTTCACTCTCAGATACACAGTGAGCCTAAAGGCATTGTGTTTTTTCCCTGGATCTGACATAAGAATCAAATCAAATAACTCACAGCTTGTCACTAGATTAGAAATTAAAGATGAGCAGGAGCAACAACCAGACTGACAACTTGCTAATCCGAACAAGATGATCTGATCTTATTACAGGGAAGGTTTTTCTGGAAGCTCCTGCAAGAACAAGGGTGTTCACTGCTACTCCAGACACTCTGCAGAAACACCAGCCTTCAGTGAGGTTTGTAATTGCCCCTCAGTGTGAAAACTGCTGTCAGCACATGTAACTGGTGGGGCAAAGCTGAGAACTCAGACCACAGACCACCTTTGCTGCAGGAACTGATGCTGTTTTATACAGCCCCTGTAAGGAGGAGCCCTGTAGGAGTGTGAGCATGTGTGTGCAAATCATGTCTGAAAATGCTGGCCAGCTCTATAATCAATTATTACTCATGTTTTCTCAGAACTACTTGGAGTCTCTTTAAGCGTGGCACATATGAAATTCTATTCACAGGTGTTTAAAGACTTTAAACCAGGACAGAGAAAATCTGTGTTTCATAGAGGAAATCAATGCTCTGATAGGGATTATATGTTGCTGAATATCTTGATTTTCAAATATGTATGCTCAGAACTTCTATAAAACTGATTGGCAGCCCACTGTAAAACAAGCACAGCAATAAAGGAAAGAACTCAACATTTTCCAGACAGTGTCAGCATCAGTGCACTGTATGTCCTGTCTCTCAAAAGTAAAACAGAAGATTTACAGCAATAAATTTCCAGTTACCACATCTGTGTGAGTAATTTCCATCTTGTCACTAAAAGAACAAAACTCTATATAATACTGAGCAAATGACCAAGACAGCAGTAAAATACCATTGGTATTTCTATAGATATTTGACAGCTGAAAAATGAGTCAAGATTATTCAGAGAATTATGTAAATGAAAGTACTACCTATATGTAAGCACACACATATATGCATATATTATGTTCATTATGCAAAAACACACCCAAAATTTCTTCAGCCATGTTGGTTTGAATGGATGCCATTCCCTTCTCACCATCTGTTCTAAAGAGCATTCCTTGGCTTTAAACTGTAATGTGTTTGTGGAAAACTGGCTACAACCAGCCCAAACAGGCCAATATTTATGTCCTTTCTATCAGCAATCAGTCTCTTGCAAGGAAAGCCAAGGGGAAATGATCCTTGACACGCTGCTGTGGGTGGCTGTGAAAATCCTTCTAATTGTACACTACTCTCAGCAGTGACAATAAGTAGATACTATTTGCCAATAATACTGATTGCCATCAGTCTGGGGTTACTATGCTTCCAACATATAAACTGCATTTCAGATAACCCATATATAAAAGTATGAGTGGTTGTAAATGTGTCCTCAGTTCACCTCAGCATTAACTACCTCCCACAAAGCTGGAGGTGGAGGCAGGTGCCAGTCAAGGGGTTCAGGCATGGTGGTGATGCAGCTTTCCCTCACGATGCACTTACATGTCTGTGGTCTCTCCTGCTGCTAAATCACAGGGACTTTTCTGCAGGTGACACATGGATGTTTATGCTGCTACTTTAAAATACCCATAAGATGAAAATGAGGGTGCCCAATGATATGACTAGCTGGGCACACAGAATCCTCAGTCACTTGTCGCTCTAGACAATCTCATGCTGGTTTAGGTGGTCCCAGGAGTGCCCTCTGGCACCCACACAGCAGGCATGGCTGCAGCATGCAGCAGGCAGGGAGTACAGCAGGCTGCAGTGACAAGCTGAATCGCAGAATCTGTCACTTAGGTTGGAAAAGACCTCTAGGATCACGGAGTCCAACCATTAACCCAGTACTGCCAAGCCCACCACTGAACCATGTCCCTAATCACCACATCTACACAGCTTTTAAATACCTCCAGGGCTGGTGACTCAACTGAAATGTCATGCCAGACATTTCCAGCAAACTGGAATCCCCACAGATTAGTCCAAAGCCTGGCAGAAGTCCTGCTACCTGGACTTTTTCCAAGGGAGAATCTTATCTGTGAGCATGTTTACATGAACATCACTAACTGAGGTTAGAAATTAGGGACCCACTGAGCCATTCAGACCAACGGGCAACATTGGTCAAATTGGCAGCAAAGGGAAAGGTTTCATGCTGATGGAATATGAAAAGGTGTCCTTCCTAGCTCAATGCACGTGCAGTTCTTTGAACTGAGTGAGAAATTAATCTGCATTTTTATTTTAATTTCCTTGAACTGGAGATAACACAGCCCAAGCAATAATTTTGTATCAGGTGTATTTTTTGCTGGACGAAGTTCACCTGACATGGGGTGGCAGTCACATTGATTACAGCTCTGTTGGGTTTTAAAGATCTTAAGGTGTTGTTTAGGCAAAAAGCAGCTTGGCCTCACTAGTAACAATCCAACAATCCACTTTAAAACCTTTTTTCACAAAGGAAATAACTCCTAGATGGATTTTGATGATGCATGTTTAGCCCTTCTAAGGTACATTTCAGTTCCATTAAAACCTGCAGACATTTTGTTAAACAGAAAGCTGACAATAAAAATCCAGGACAAAAGGAAGTCAAGATTTGTAAACATACTAAGAAACAGGTAATATCAAACTTAACAAGAAGCCTGCCTGAAAGGAGGCTGCAGGAATGCTCCCACTTCAACAGCATCACATTGACCCACCTGAGCATAAAAAACTGAGCTTTGCACAGGGAGACACTCAGAGAGTGTTGGGGGCAATTCCCCACTTTCCAGAAAAGAAAGGGATACTCTTAAGGAGGACTGGGCTCAACTAATTCAATCTCCAGCATTTACAAGCTCATCACCAGTGTAAGCTGGTCACACAGGCTCCTTCTGCATTTGAACAGGATTCACCCCAAATGTGTGTGGAAACCTGAAGCAGGCTGGGATAGTTACTCCACACAAGCTGACCATAATGAGATATGAAACCCCTAGCTTAAACAAGATACTTGACTTTTGGAGGGCTAAAGATAACTAAGCACAGTTTGCCATTTTACCTGGAATGGTTTGGGCAGCAGACAGTGCAGGACCAAGCAGTTCCTGATCTTCTGAGACCAGGTCCACTTTTCTTTACTGGGTAATACCACAGCTTCCTCCAGGCCAATGCATCCATGTTTTCTTGACGTGGAAAACCAGGCTGTGCCTGTCAAGATCTTATCTCTGCCAGGCCTTGAGACACAGCAGGATCAGGCATCGGGTCTGGCAGTCACAGCAAAACTACTTCTGGTCCCATGTAGTTCCAAAGTCAAAGCCTATTTCAAGTACCTCAGTTTCTCAGGCAAGGGAGTGGCATTTTTCTAGGAGGCAGATCTGTGTGGAGCTGCATTGCTGAATACTGAGGGTTTCTTTCAATGACATCTGCCTGGAGTGACTCCTGAGTCCTGTTCAGCTTAGCTAAAGTTATCATCTGACTGCATCCAAAATATCATAAATTCATCTTCAAGGAAACGTTTGTTCTGAGCACTGACACTCTCTGTCTAATAAATGTCTTCTAGAAAAGGCAGAGTGTAGTACATCTCATAAAAATATAGGAGTTACAGACGTTTAAGAAATCTTGATCTTGAGAAAAATACCCAGTTAATTCAGCATGTTTGGTAACAGCATTGCCCTGTCACATCCCAGCAGATATTGTCATCCACCACAAGCAATGTCTGCATTCCCAAGTCAAAAAATTGGCATATATTTTTCTCTGAAGGCTTGATTCTAGTGCCTCATTCCTCCCATTAACCCCTAATTCCTTCCTTAATGTTAGGAGGCATCTTATTTCCTTTGCACACATCAAACTTTTCCCCTCAGGAAGGTTTCACTCCTTCTGTATGTTGAGCTACTTTCTCTCTTTGATTTTCATTGATGAAAAAAATCACACCATCAGATACTCTTATGTGAATACCCAAATCATTGTTTTACCTCATTATACATTGCTATAATATTCAATTTCAGTGCTTAGGTGCCATGATCAGATTCACTGCTGGTAGAAATTCCTTTTGCCACTCCTAGTGTCTTTATGAACTTCTCTAATTTCATTGCTCTTTGAAAGAAGCAGGGTTTCTGGGTCAATAATTTTCCATCTTTGGAAGCTCTCCAGTTAATATTTTATTTCTTGTAGTGTCCTTATGACTCTGTTGAGATGCTATTCCTAAAACAGTTTTAGACCATTTTATTCTCTCCCTCCAGGGATGAAAACACACCACACACTCCTAGTTCACATCATCTTGAATCCATTCCTCACAGCACTGCACACATTTTCAGCACTTGCCTCCATTGTAGCTCATAAGCCATAAGTTGTCATGGCTTGTGAAAATCCCTGGTACAGCTTCACTAGCTGGTACTCAAACTAACTTCATCAATTGATGAGGCAACTAATCCATGCAGTCATCTCTTTTCAAAACTGTTCCATCACTTTATTTTGTTTTTTCATTTCTGTCCACACCTCTGATCCTAATGTCAATCTTCAAGCTGCCAGCTGAACTGTTCCCACTTGTTCTGATATCACTGACAAACCCTTTTTGGTGACACTAACCATTGTCCGCTGGTCTGGGTACTTGGCTTATGCCCCTTCACTATTACCAAATTTGGCTTTGCTGTTATGTTGCAGCTGGTAGTTAATGCCATATGTTAACATTCCTTTCTAATTAGCCTCTACATTAAACACATGTGACAAAAAGAAACTTTTTCTTTTCTAAGCACATACTGCCAAGCAAAATTAACTCACATCATGGTCTTTGTGTGTCAAGTGAGAGTGGTGTGTTTATGGCCAAAATACCAACAAAGCTATGACAACACAACCCAGGTGATTACAACATGAAAGCTGCCTGCTAATGCCACAGGCCACATTTTTTAAATTTGTAACTCAATCCCTCCCCAAACTGAGGTAAAACAAAAAAAAAAACAGAGAGAAAAAAGATAAAGGCAAAGATAAGATGTGATGAAGGAAAGGGAAGTGGTGTTTCTCCTCCACCCCAAACTGCACAAGAGGGAGAAAGGCATCTGAGCAGGTCACTCAGCCAGGGAGAGCCATCAAAGGCTGAGAATTTTTGGCATCATGAAAACCTTTTCCTCAGAGTTTGGGAGCCTAGAGCACCTTCAAAAAATTACAGACATAAGACGAGATATTATGATCCATTAATGTGGTAAACCTGACCAGCTAGATCCCACCCAGACCTCATTTAAGATGAATGCTCTGTTACTTGCTAAGTCTCCTGTGCCTTTAGTCCAGGCTGTCTCCTGTTCTCCAACACAGGGACACTTTGCAGAGATGACATTATCAGATGTCAGAAGGTGCTCCTGCAAACCTTGTTGTTTGCTACGCAAACGAGTCAGTGAGAAAGAGACAGCTGACCTTCCCTCCAAATTTTGGTGTCCAGCTTAATACTGATGACCCTAATGTTGCTCAAGTTATGCAGTGAGCTTTGTCACCTCAGCAAGCCCTGTTAGCTGAGGACAGCCAGGAACCAGGCAGCACTCAGTCTGCGTGAGGATGGATGGGAGCCATGAAATCTGGATGCAATCTCATGCAGTACATGTCTCATGGATGTATGTCTTTTATTAAGTGACATAAGGTGGCTAGACAAGACAGTCTGATTCCCACCTCTTTCATGTCCTGCAAGAGCTTTTTTGAGGTCTCATCAGTATTGCCTCTTGCACAACCAACACTTTACTTGCTTCTTTTCCATGTTTAAGAACAACATAGTCCTTAAGCCAGTAATGTTTAAGGACCAGGGATCCCAGTGCTCTTCCCAGGGCACTGGACTGCAGACCTGAAGGAGGAGGCTGTGGAAGGGGTGGGTGACAGGTTGTCTCTGCCATGGTAGCAGGCAGGACTCAGAGTCACTCCAAGTCATCTCTGAGATGCTGCAGCGATGAGAACACGATGATCAGGTTGGACTGAAAGAAGAGAAAAGCCCCAGTCCAACACACACACCAAGAGCCTGCAGCACCAGCACGGGTGCATAAACCAGAGCCAGCTGGAAACATGAGCAGATCCTTGCAGGAAGGCAGACAAACACTTTAACACCACTGCTCATAAAGGGCAAAGCAGAAACAGGGAGGTTAAGTAGTTTACTTAAGCTTTGGAGCAGAGCCTAGTTAGACACCCTGGAGCTGGGCTCAAGCCACTGTTAGACCAGCAGCTTTCAAATAATCATTCCCACAAACTTCTTCTGTGGTGATATTTCTGAACAATACCAGGGAACATTCCACCATAAATTGTGCTGTGTTCCAGTTTCCACATTATAGCTATGATGTAACTCAGTAACACTTTGTCCCATCAAGCCCAGCAACAATAGATTTAATCAGAACATTTGTCTCAGAGAGACAATGGGGAGTTCTGATTAACCTGGCACCAAATTCTGGCAGTTGCCTGCAAGGGATTTTTTATTTTATTTTTTTTCTAAACGCTTGCCCTTGGCAGCTCTTCAGCCTGCAATATGCCAAGCCTGTGGCTGCCAGGAGAGCTGTGAAAATGCCACATGCCATTTGACATGCAAACAACATATTTCATTTCAGAAATGCAACATTTCTGCAGAAGCGCAAGGAGGAAGACACTGTCCCCCAAGCATCCCACCAGCCAACCACATGAGCATCAAGGAGATCAGACCACATCAGACGCAAAGGGTTCTGTCCTGCAAAAACTTGCTGGTGGAAACTGAACAGCATGCACTGGGCTCTCAAAAGAGGGAAGAGAAGAAGCACTGCAGCACTGCTCTGCAATGGCTTGGCTGGCTCCTTTTGCACCTCTGCCCAGACCAAAAAACCTACTATGGGTTGCTGCACAGTGGAGAGGCCCCTTCACAGACAGTAGGTGCAGGGGGGAGCTGAGGGGAGAAGTCACAGCACAGGCATACTCAAACACAGGGATTGACAGACATCTGTCACTCTTCAAAGGTACAGCAGCACAAGCTGCAGCCCAGTGTGACTGTGAACAAAGCAGGGCTCAATTCTGCATCCAAGCAGCAAGTTGCACCAAGCAGTTCCCTGAGGCCTGCAGGGTGGAATGAAGTATTTTTCAGTTTGGGCTTAGGGGATATCTTGTATTGTCCCCTCACGCAGCCCTCCCTGCTCACAGCCCATCCCAGACAGCTTCCTCCCTGGCTTGCATCCATCCATCCATCCATCCATCCATCCATCCATCCATCCATCCATCCATCCATCCATCCCACACTTGTGCTGCTCACATCCCACAGCTTGGCTGATTCCCTGCATGCAGCTGCTCTTCTCCCTAGCAATGCAGTCACAAAAACCCCTTTCCATAAGGGGCCAAACTGTATCAAGGCTGAGTCTCAGACTTGTCCTGGTGTGGATTACTGCTGGGCAGTAATGCTCAGGAGTTGAAAATATAATGGGAGTGTATCTCAAACTAGCCCTTGGCATTTGTAATCTAAGACAGTTTGACATAGGCTGGGGGGAATATGAAAAGAAAACAAAGGAAACGGAAAGAAAACAATGAATAAGAAAGAAGAAATGCAGTAACCAGAGCCTGCAAGAAGGTCACAAAGCAGCTATCAGCCTCCATCTCTTGCTCCATCCTTCTTCCTCCTGTTCAGCCACTGCTGTCACTGCTCTCTCTGCAGTAGCACAGAGGAAAGGGGCCAGTTCTGCTGGAGGAGATTTGGGTCCAGGGAAAGAAAGGAGGCTTTCCCAGGCCTCCCCACCACAGCAACTACAAACAGTACTTAGCTCAGCATCTTCTGCATATCCTTCTTTCCCACCAAAAAATATCAAGGCAGCTTCTCCAATACTAGGTAAAATTCCAGGTACCCTTGTTTTCACCAACAGTCATTTCCACTCACATCCTTTTGCCTTTCTCATGGTTGGCATGAGTGGTACTTCTGCAGTTACAGAAGTTCTTTTGTGTGTTGATGGAGTTGAAGGAACTTTCTCTGGGTGGATCCAGCCAGACAGAGAATTTTGAGAGTTTTTATAAACATGCTACTCATCTTGACCAGCTCCTGCCTACCATTCATTTCAATAAAATATGTTTGTTTTGTTATAAATCTTAATATAATTTTTGGGACATGAAATGCCCACCCCCACCCAGAAAAAAATGCCACATTCTGCATGTCACCACTATGTTCTCTTCTTCTTTAGAGCTTAACTTTGTGAAATAAAAAGATCAATTTATATTAAGGCCGTATTTTTATCAGGCCAAGGCTTTTAATGGAAGGAATGTGTGTATGGTAAAATATATTAAAAATGACTGTTACTTAAAAAACCCACCAAAACAGTCCCTGCTCAAAGCATGTAAGCCAATACCTTGTTTACTCTCTAATTTATCCAAAAATCCCTAGCATTCTTATGAGAGTTGTATTATTGTTTCACCCACCACCAAAATAGCATCACGATTCTCAGATTCACTTCAATAGCTCTGAAATGATACAGCCAGATCGCTAAGTGTGCACCCAGGAATTAAAAAAAAATATAAAAATAATGAAAAACTATGTAAAACACCTTGTTTTGAGCTCTCTTAGAGGGCCTTGAGAGTGGAAACTCTCTCATTTCTTAAGGCCTGGTTCATTTTAGGAATTATATTCCTCCCATGGAGATGTACAAATGTTTCCAAGTCCAGAGTTTCTGGAGCTATGCAATATTTAGAGTTTTTCTCCGAACTCAGAAGGTATTGGAATATTTTGAATATACTCAGATTTAAAATATAATAAAATCTTCTCCACATGGTTGCAGAGTGGTTTGAAAGCAGATAGAGAAGATCCAGCTGTACAAACAATTATCTTCCAGTATTATCTGGAAGCCATTCAGGAGCTGGCAATAGTGTGTATAACACCACAGATCTGTTCCCCCACATCAGTAATTCATATGCAATGACATTTCCAACCATCATCATCCACATTCCTAACTCATGGCATTTCAAGGAGACTAATGTCACACTTATCCTCTTTGTTACTAACCCTATGATATTTTAAAACCACCTCTTCAGTTGGTTTGTATCTTCGTTAGAGATGGCTTCAAATTAGATTTTTGACGCCCCAGCTTTGGGGTTATTCACTACATAGACTTCAGGTCTATCTCTTCCTATAAATATGATCTATAAACCAGGGCCCAAAGCCAGTGATCCCCAGCCTAGTTCAGCTTGATATGTTATTTACTCACTCCTTATTCCCTTAAATACATTTAAAGTTCTACCTCCAGATATTTTCTTTCCATATGCATTTCTTTTTGACTCTAGTAGATTTTATTATCTCCAGACCTTACAGCCAGAAGTGAAAAAAACCTAAAACATTCAATTAGAACATTTTTTTCTTCAAACACCACGAATAATCCATTACAATTATTTATGTCTTTGGATTGAGACAAAGAAAGAAAACAAGTATGCCATAAATGACAACTTGATGTATTTCAGTATACCACAGAACTGCGTCAGTGAAATTACTTTTAACTTGTGCTGTTGAGGTTCCTGAGAAATCTTATCAGGATTATGGCTGAACACAAGCCAAAGTTGATACTGTTTGTATTTTGAGTTGCAGCAAACACAAGAAGTGTTTTGGGGGATGCTTGAAGACAAGAAAATTACTGTTTTGAGAAAACAGCAGTGGCTGTGATGGTGTAAGGGCGGAGGCAAGGCACTGTCTGTGAGGAGAAGGCAGTATTGCTGAAAATGTTCTTTCATGCCTCAAAACCTGCCAACTTTTCCCAAATATAATACCAAAAGATGATCTCTTTACCCACAAACTTTGCTCTGATTACCTTTTCCCTACCCTCCACTTACAAACCTTTGCATCCTCTCAGGGAATCCAGTTGCAGTGGGATATGACTGAAAAATCAGGTGATGAATCTTAATTTAGAAACACCTTTAGATATGTGATGAAGAACATCACAAATCACAGCACGTGCCTGCCTCCCTTTCATAGCAAGAAATCATTGAATTGACTGGTCTTGCTCTCAGCTTTGAGTTTGTCATCATAGGATAACTCAAACCACTCACTTCTTTACCAGAAATTTTGATGATACAGTGCATTCTTCTAGAAAGAAAATGGTCCCTAATCAGTTGTCATTCACTAGTCCTACAGAAAAATACTAATTGCATTCAGCAAGCAAAAAAAAAAAAAAATCAGTTCTGAAAGACAATTTTCCAAGTCTGGTGTTACTAGCAGCTTTCTTCTTCACTTCTGGAAATCTCCAATTTCTCTACCACTGCCCATATTCAGAATTTACAAGGAGGAATTTCTGCCTCTACAATCAGAATTTGGGTTTGCAAAGGTCCATGAGCAGCCTAAAGTAAGCTTGTTCATTCATTCCATGCTGCCCTGCAGAATGACAAGTGCTCTGGGTTTGGGGTTTTTCCCAGTTAATACCTAAAAAAAAACCACTGCAGTGTAAGGATTTGGTCTGTGCCATCAACTACCTTACTTTTGCCAAGCCACCACATCTCCCAGTTTGTTTTGTGCACTGCTAAATCCCATGTGAAAGTAGTTTTGCCACAGCAGGGCTACCTGTGATGATCAACCAGCACAGGCACCAAGCCTCCACTGTGGTCACGCTGTCTTGCTAGAAATTCATGCAGCCATAACTCATCTCTAAAGAGCAGTTCTGATTCAAACCTTATGGGAAAAGTTGCACATAAGCGTTTAAGCAAAATTAGTGGTGCTGGCACTTCTGTGTCATTGCAGGTGGAAGATCTTCAGACTTCTGCACACTCCATGAACTTCAGTAAACTGACACATCTTGAATGGTTGAACACATTGTTTTGGTTAAAAGAAAAACCCACATCAAGCTGTTTTGCAGCTTTATTCCTAAAAATCCATGACACAATGTCTTTCTTTGCAGATAAAAAAAGAGAGCTCTGTGTCAGGTTTCCTGGTTTGAGCAATCCTAAAGCTTTACATAATGTGATGTTCTGAGACCTCTAACAAAATCACTGAGAGACACTGAGGGCTTTGGCTGTTTTACAGCTTTGTCTCAAGGGAAAATAAAGAGACCATGAACTCGTTTGTCTTTTAAGGAGCTGTACTTAGTGGAAGCATGAAAACAGGGAGAGCTCCACAGGGTGATTAAATAGCAACCCATATCAAGTAATTATGGTACTGACACTGCTTTTTAAAGTAAGTGCAAGTGCAAGGAGCTGGGGCTGCACTGTTCTTGCCACAGGAAGCTGCACCCACCTCTGGATCCACAGTGCTGCTTGCTCCTTCAATAGACTTTTGTTCTGTTTCTCTATGGGCCTGTGGGTTTTTATGAGTTAATTGCTCCTCCCTAGACGAGGACCTCAATCAGATACAGAAACCACTTGATGAGCTCATGCTCAACTTCCCTATGGAGCAGCCAAGAGTCAGGGTTAGCCTTGGCCTTTGCAGGGCACAGCCAAGCCACACAGCCCAGCTCTTCCTGCTGATGGGCTGCAGCACCCTGGGATGGAGGTGTTAAGGATGGGATCAGGCAACTGACCCTGCTTAAAACATTTTTCTTTAAGTGTTCACCCCTCTCACAATCCAGGTTTGCCACCACCTGTGCCAGAGACACCCTGGGAGATGAGAAGAGATGAGGAGACTAAGAGGGCAACCACAGGTTTGTGGTTGCAATGTGGTAGGAAGATGGTGAAGTTAAACCATCACAGGGATTACTTGCAGAGGCTGGAGATGTGGCCCCTCATTCACACTCCACTGAAAACCAAAACCAGACTCCCAGGGCACAGCACAGCTTTGTTGCTGACCTCTCTGAAGGAGGACAAGACACACACTTTTCATTTGAGGCTGCTACTGTCACACTTGAATGTGCATTTTCTTTCCCCAGCCACCTCAGACACGTCTTGGATCAATGTACCCATTGTTGTAGCTATGAGATGAATCAGATCAGGAAATTCTCCCAAGTCACAACCAGTCATTTATTTCTAACCTGGAGTAGTCTCTGCATAGACACTGGCACAGGGCTCACACCACAGCCCAGGCAGAAATGGAATGCAGGGCAGGAATCTTTTGTGGGTCAGTGCAGCAGCCAGACACCTCCTGGTGTGGGAGCCCATCCAAAGACCAGCAGTGCAGGATCAGCAGTAGGAACAGGGCAAATTACACATAGGAAAGTTGGAAGAAGAATAAAAGAGGGGGATGGAAATGAAATACTGTGGAAGAGGAAGCACATGGCAAATGTTTTTTGATCTTACCTTCAAGTGTGTAGTGAGTGGTCATTAACACACACATCTATTCCTGGGACTGTCTGGCCACACAACACCCTAACCCAGACAGTGTACAAGGCCAGGGAGGAGGAAAGGTTTACTTTGATCAGTGAAGCAGTGAAGAACAGGCTCACTATGTCTACATGAGGATTTTACCCCTTGCTATTTCACAGGATCACAAAGTCTCTGGAGACATGTGGGGCACAGACAGGAAATGTCAGAGCACTCACTGGTGAGGCCCATGGCTCCTACCTCACCTGTGCAGCAAGATCAAATATTGTTCTTGCCTGCACAGGGCAGGGAGTTCCACCCCTGAGCTCTAAATCTCCAGTGACAGTGGGAACAGGTGAAGCCAGGGCTCTCTGCTCCTTGTCCCAGGGGTGTCCCTGGCTACATTTTCCCATGTGGAGGACCCAGCCTGTACAGTGTGATATGCTGTGAATGCTTGGTGCTGATCCAGCACTCTCCAGCTTCTCTTCGAGTGCACTAGCCTCTAGTTTTTGACCATCATCCAAACACACTCTTTGCACCACACTTTTTATCTCCCCAGCTGGTAATTGCACCAAAGGAGGCTCCCAGATAAATATCAGTAGTAACTCATTCTCCCTCACTTGTCATTGTTCTTCCATGATTCAAACAGCTTCAAATGACAGGTTTGAAAAATGGCCAGGACTTGTAAAGTGTGGGAATGGAAATTTTCTGAATGCTGGCAAGTGCTTATCAACCCCTGCATTGTAATATCAGTAACCAACTGGCAGCAGAGCTGTGCCAAATTAGGTGGAAAAGGAGCACACACAAAGAAAGATCAATGGATCTAAAGACAGAATTGCTATAAGCATGAGTACTCCTGAATAATTTCACCCACTATTTGCTACAGCAGGACTTTCTCTTCAGTAGCATCTCTAAGTGTTGTTCCAGTGACTTTCAAGGAAGCTGATACAAACATCCAAGTGTTTCAGCTGCAGTAGAACATATCCCTCATCCATTTTTGCAGCTGTTCAGCAAAACCAACTCTATAGCTAAGTCCTAGTTTGTTGGGGAAAATATTTCGTCAACCCTTGAATTCTTTGGATCTGCTTAGAAATATCAAAATGCTCAGGCAAGCCCTTCAAAGAGAAATGTCACTGGGTATCAAATGCTTCAGAGAAGTTCTTACCCAAGAATATACAGTGCATCTGTTGGTCAGTGTGGGGATGCACTGTCTGGCCAGCTCTGCAACATGGTGTTGTTTCACTGACCACACTGAAGTGATGCTTTTGGATCCAGTGTGTGCAAACCTCAAACACTGAGCAGTCACACACATCCCATCTTCCCTCTCTGGTAAAGAGGACTTAGCCATGCTTCCCTCGCTCATTTACTGCCACAGGATTCTGGCAGACCAAAATTATTTTTACACTACAGAATTTCCCTTTTCATAAAGATTATGTGGAAAAGAAAGACCATCAACTGTCCAAAAGCCCATCTGAACATTACAAAGGTGTAAAAAAAAAATCCTGCCCTTTCTTCAGCAACTTTTGCAAGAACCAGGTCATGCTCACCAAGCATGGCTGCCTCTTACATGCTGAGAAAACTCATCCTTAACAACATTAAAATCCCCCAGACAGACACCATGTCTTTCTAAAGATCTTTCAAAGGCACTCCATTAAAAATGCATAAAGAAATAAAATGTTACAGATTAGTCAGTAAAGGCTGGGCTGAAACCTAGTGCTAAGGAAGTTCCTATTAATCCTATAGCTCTCAGCTGAGCTGGTCCCAGGGATGCTACAACCATAGTCAGATCCAGATCTATCAAACATAATTCCATGGGTCTTATGACCAAGTCATCATGTCAAGTACCTGTTCAGAAAACAGTTTGTGTACTCAAAGCAGTGAGAACAAAGTGTACAGGCTAAATAACGTCATAAATAAAAATGTACCTTAAGCAATTGGTGTTCTACCCTGCTCTGCTGCCCTTAATTTACTGAGGTGAACAATGAATTAAATAATACTTTGCCAAGGGGAAAAAACTCTGTGTCAGAATATCCCATTTTGAAAATGAGGCAGGAGTAATTTTGAACGGCAAAACCTAAATTTACCATTTGTTGAATTGCAGTTTTGAAGTAGTATTTTCACCCTAAATATCAATTACTCAAAAATATTACCAGCTATGAAACAGAAGAAGTCTTCTTTTTCTCAGAAGCTTTATCACTCACAGGTGGACTGTTTGAAGGAAGTTTAAAATGAGATTCCACAATGCATTTACTACTGAACAGACCACAGTATCTACAGATGCTCAGTAATGTTGGCAGGGACTAATCAGAGTAGAAAACGTGTCAAGTAAGATTTTAATGGAGAAAATCTGAAATAGATAACTGGTTTTATTATCATCATCAGATTATGCCATTTTCCCCATTTTAAGTCCTTCAAAGGTCAAACCCTTTCTAGCATGAGTCTCACATTCATCTGAGAGTGCTGCACTTAGAACTGGACTCTTAAGTGTCAAGCCCATCATCACAACTCTGGTGATTTAGGAGTTTTCTCATTAAGTGCCCTCTAGAATTTCTCCCTTTTTGAAGGAACACAATGATGGTTTTCCTCAAAGAAAACACATGAAGGCACCATGTAATGCTTTTGTGCTTATAGCCCATGAGCCAGGCTCAGCTTGTAAGGCTTATCTTGGTTTTCAGGGTGGAAAGCCTTGCCAGCTGCAGCCTCTCCATCCAAATTAAAAAGTACTGAAAATAGCTTACATCTTTATTTACTTCAAGACTGTAACTTAAGGATAAGCATCTCTTATCCACCAACTCCAGAGCCATTTCTCCTTTTGACTGTGTGTTCTTTCACCATGCACAAAAGAAAAAAAAAAAAAGACACATTAATGCAACCTCTCACATCTAGAGACACCAGAACAAGCAAACAGAGCTGGGAATTTGCAGCACACATAACCAATTGCACAAGAACCCAGTTTGGAGATTTAATGCATTCACAGCACAGGTTCCCCAAGCTGCCCAAAATGTAGACTGCTCTGCCTTGCACTACAGCACATGTGGAGCATGGTAGCATCCACACAGTATGAAAAAGCTCATCCACTGAAGTTTCACCCCAATTTACAGCCCACCAGACCCCTCACACTGCCAATCCCACCCATCACTGTGAGGCAGCTCTGTTAGCAAGTAAAACCTTAAATTTTAAGTGTCCAGCTCCATGTTAGCTGGCAAACACACCATCACAAGAAGTGCCCAAAGTGAAAGTCATTGAACTTTGGTAGAAAGTGGTTGCCAAGTTATATTTTTTCCTATTCGCTGGGGAAAATTATTAAATAAACAAAGACATCCCACTTTAATTTTTAAATAGACATTCTTAAGGGATGAACTGAAAGATAATTACTGCTTGGCACACCTGTGTTGTTTTACTTTTCTCCCACCCAACATTGGAAAGACAAAAAGCTTTTCTTAGTGATTCATAAATTTTCTGCGGCAAGAATGGGATATTATAATCTCTGGTTGGATTTCTGGGCTAGCACTGGCCATGGGCTTCCCCTTGCTGACCCTGCACAACACCAAGCAGCCTTTGGCCTAGCCCCACTTTGAGAAAGGTCTAGGCCAGATGACTTTTGAACACTTCTTCCACACTAAATTATTTTATGAGCCTATGAGTTTACAGCCTTTGTTACAAGCAGAGGTTGACGTCAATCACACTTTCTGGCAAGATGGTGAAACCTGATATTAAGGCTAGGAGCGACTTTCATCCATACTGCCAGTTTTCAAGAGTAATTATTTCATTGAATGCAAAAATCACCAGCCTGCAATTGATTTAATTGCATCCTTCTACAGCTCCCACCAATGCCAAGCAGTGCACAGCCAACACTGGGCTGGCAATTCCTGGAGCACCCACAGGTGAGCCCTGCTGGGAGGGATCAGCACAGCTCACGGCTGCAGATGATACTGCTGGCTCTGCCATTTGGGGGCAGAAAATTACTGTGGGACCATTTTTATCTCCAGGAAAGTTTAGAGGAGATGACTTTTGCTCTGAATTGCTCAGGATTTGTCTCATTTACACAGCCAGATAAGCAAAACATCAAGTCACACAGACCCTCAAGGAACACAGTAGAAAGAGCATATAGAGCACCACTCACTAAAAAAAGACCATCACTAGGAATATCGCAAAGCTCCAAACTATGCCATAGCTTCATTTCCAGTGCTTTACCTGCAAAAACTTGTATCACAGCTGGAATGGACCATCTACTGCCAGCCCCTGATGAAATGAGCAATATGAACAGAGAAATGGGGCAAATTCTGTAAGGGTGGGGAAAGCAACAGGGATTTTCATGCTGTGAGACCTGGTACAGACCTTTAAGGAGCTTTATTGCAGCTTTCAGTACTTAAAGGACAAACATTTTAGCAAGGCTCATTGCAATAGGACAAGGGGTAATGGTTTTAAACTAAAAGGAGGTCAATTTATATTAGATATAAGGAAGAAGTTTTTTACAAGGAGGGTAGTAAGACACTGGAACAGGTTGCCCAGGGAGGTGATGAAAGCCCATTCCTGGAAACATTCAAGGCCAGGGTAGACACACACATTTCTGAGCAACCTGATCTTTGTGAAAATGTCCCTGCTCATTGCAGGGGGTTGGACTGGATAACATTTAAAGGTCCCTTCCAATCAAACAGCCCTATGATTCAATAATAAAGTCCAGCAAGAAGCACAGTGCACACTAGCAGTTAACAACACACCAGCTCAGACTCTCCAGCCACTCACCTGAGATGAATCTCCTGCTCCCATCCCAGCACTACCTCTCCTACAGCTACTGAGGAAGTGAATGGTTTGATTAATAAAGCCAGGTCTCTTGACCAGGTGCAAGGAGGGTTCCTTGTCTCTGAGTTAGTAAGGCTGACCCCATCATGGTCCAATATGGGAAACTAAAACTCCCAGGAACACCTGCTGGCTCATTTGTACCTCCCAGAAAATCCTCCCAGCTTTGGCAGAAAGGGGAGTTCCAGCCCTAGCTTCCTTGTAAGACCTCTCAAAATGTCAAATGTGTAGGCAAAAAAGTGTCATTCTTAATTGAGGGCCATCAATCTCTTCCCCAAGAAGGGGGGAATTTCCCACACTTGCTAATAGGAGGCTTCCTTGCCCTTCACCCACCTGGCACTCTGTGTAAGGTGACACCTGTAAAAGGACCCTGGTAGTGTAGCTTTGACACTTTTGGGATGGGGCCTTGTGTCTTGCACTCCTGACTATCAAAATGGCCTTATTAATATTTTACTTAATGGCTTTTCCAAGACTGCTTAAGTGCAAAGCTATCAGCAGGGACTGGAAGAACCAAAAGGGAGCCAAAGCTTCAGAAGAAAAGAGGAATGTCTCTCGTTTTTGTTACCCCAGTAATCACTTCAGCAATCACCAAATTTATGCCCATGTTTTCATTTGGGGGTACATTTCTTCCTTCGTTTCCTTCATGCCGTGCATGTGACAGTAAATAACTATGGCTGCTGGAGGAACAAGAGTTGTGGCCTCGCAGGCAGTGCCATGAGATGAGGTGAATCTGATGGAAAAGGAAGGCTGTGGGCAGGTCTGGAATAATTTTGTCTGGGAGGATGTTTTTGTCCTCGGGACAGCTGTGCAGCAGCACCCACTTGGCTCCATGCATGTGGCCTCCACGCCTTTGTGCTGGGTTTCCTTTCCTGGGATGCTCTGGCCATGCTCCCTCAGCCAGGATTTCCTACCTGCACTGAGTCTTGTGTTCATCTTATTACTTAACTTTTCCCTTATTTTACTACCACAAGTTAAACTATTAGGTGATGGCATGGAGATCTTCATTCCCAAAGTGGTGCCAACCCATCCAGGAACTCTTTCTTCTGGGAGATACTAGGCTTTGAAAATATTTGCAAGGAGGAATTCCTCTCAGCATTGCATGTTTTTTAAGGTCTATCCAACATAATATTTCTATGTCTCCTCTCTAAAGCATAGTCTTCAGCATTAAAATTTTCACCATTGGAAAAATTATTTCTCAGTGCACTAATGTGCTGAGCTAATTTTGGATTCTTGCTAATCAAACTTTTTTCCAGCTGCATCATACTTGCTTATTACTTAATATCAGATAAATCAGAACTGAGGCTTTTCTAGACATCAAAGTGGATAGTGGCACTGTTTGCAACAGCCAAAAATAGAAGATTTAGGATGGGATGGGATAGGATGGGACAGCCCTGTCCCCCTGGGCCACACATCTCTGGGGAGCAGGGGCTTCAACATTTGTCTGAAACTCCAGTTTGATCAGGACAACCAGCCTCTGCTATAATATAATAAAAAACCATTTATTGCAGTGTCAAACCTTTCCTAGTCAGGTAAGCCTGGAATCATTTAGCTTCTTTACAGAAGGAGTATGACAGGTGTTATTTCTCTGCCTGCTCCACAGTTGTGACTAATCTTATCAACTGAAACACTGCATTGTTTTGTGAATTAGAAAGTTAATTTTAAAATGTTTACTTGCTGTTGAGGATTTAGATGAGACTGCCAATGCTTTAACACCTCCAGTCCTAAACCTTGTTTCTCCTCACTCATTAAAAGCTCTGAACAGTTCCTGTCCAGTCCTACAGTTGCTGCTAACTTCTGGGCCTGTTCTGAGGTTGTTTACATGTGTTTAGAAATTAAATTGTGCAGAATTACCACTTTCCTTGTCCTTGAACCTTTTCATTAGGTAAAAACCTTCCTAGTGTTCCTTTCTGCATTGACCAACCCCTGCCAGCACATGGGTCAAGCTTACAGAAGAAGAGGGATAATTTTGTGTGGAGCTTGGTGGGAACTATCCATGCACAAGACACTTCCTTGGCACCCCTACCTTGCAGGACTCAGGGAGGGATTCACCTCCAGCTCTCGAAAGCCCCAGGGCTCATACAGCCAAGTCACCAAGCACTTGCTGCCAGTGACCCCCCACACTTAGCACCCTCCAGCCAGCCCTGGAGCCAGCCTTGGACCCTCAAGTGCCCACCAGCATCCTGCCCTCTTGGCACGACCCACCCAGATCCCCCGTTGCTGCCTGGAAGTGGATTTGACCCTACACTGAAGCTGTGTTGAACCCAGCAGCCCTGTGGGACACGATGCTGCCTGACCACGCACAGAGCAGTTGCATACAGTATCAGGCCTCAGATGGCTGGACTTCTGCCTCCAGAGGAATCTTCAGCTAATAGAAATTGGGGTAGACAGTCTCCTCTTCTCAGGGATGCCCATGTCAGTAGAAGGAAAAAATATTAAATTCTCTTGAACCTCTAGCTAGAACATTGTCTGTGCCCTTATACTTTGCAGCTATACATACAGGCCCAAGCTGTGTTTTCTGATTTTGAGATTCAAATACTTCTTCAGCAAAGGAAAGGAGCTGAAATTGCTCTTGAGGTCAATTCAGATTAAGGAGCACCCTTATATTGGTTGTGCACCCATTCCCACTACTTTGCCTTGACATGATGTTTGGCTGCTGGAAGGTACTATCTCCAAACTGGGCTCCATCTTCTCCAACTGGAAAATGACACTGAACATCTGCTAATTTCCTGACTATGTAAGTTACTAGATCTATGGTTTAAACCTTAGAGGATACTGGAGTTCTTCCAGCCAAACCACTGTGAATTGCTCCACATCCAAACCTCAGTGCCAGCATGTGTCTCACAGCTGCTGCATGGGACAGGACATTGCTGTGAGGAGGGACTCTGCTCATCTCTGATGTCAGCAAGGACCAGGCTCTGAAAGGCCTGTGCCTCCTGAGCACTGCAAGAGCAAAGGCAGCTGCCATCTGACACAGCTGGTGCCTTCAGTGAAGCAGATGCCCATTGTCACGGCTCCTGCAGGAACAATCCTCGTGCCCTGACTGGGATTAAACACAAACTGGTCACTGCATTGTGCTCTGGGGAAATGAGATCAGCCCCAACTTGAAGAAAATGCTGCAGAACATTTGGCTGCAGCCAACATTCTCTGGCCAGCACTTTGCAAACTCTGCTCCCCTCACCCTGAGAGGGTGCCCAGCCCCTGGCAGCTGATGCAGAGCAGCGGCCGATGCCCAAGGCGCTCCCATGCCCAACTGTGCCAAATAAAGAGAGACCAAACCCGTGCTTCTTACAAACAGATTTATTTGCATTTTGACTGGAGCACAGATTCTAGATACAGATTTCTTCTGCACAACAGTACAAGAGCCAGTGCAAAATATGCTTTTTTTTTTATTTATTCACGTACAAAAAAACCCCAAAAACCTACAAACGAAAAGACAAAGAGTGTGGCAGTATTTACTCACAACTGGTACGCCTCAGCCTCCCATCCACCCACCTCCACTCGCCCTTGCCCATCATGCCAACTTTGTGACCAGCACTGCCTGTCTCTAACAGCTGCATTGTCAGTGAAGAGAGGTAACCCATCCCTTTGAAAGATAAACACTCACCCCAAGCAAACCAGGACAACAGCAGGCTACCTTAAAAAGTTGGGCACACCATCTGGTCACCAGTGCATCCCCCACCAGGGAGCAGAATTTTGAGGGAATGGCAAGAAAAAAAAGGTACAAATCAAAAATGCACAAAAAATTAGGCACTAGCTTAACCCATTTGTTAGAGAGAGCCAAGGATGTTAGATACACCTCCAGTCTGCCTTCTCATATTCACCCATAGCAGTGATGATCAAAGCCAAACACTCCCCACTCTGAGTACCCTGTGCTGTCAAACAGATTATAGTCTTATGAAAATATTTCTATTACTAGCATAAAGTTAAACCATTTCATAACTGGAGGAGAAAGAGAAGCTACAGTCTGAATATAAGCATTTCTTTGAGAAGTCAAAAAAATCCCAACAGATAGAGACAACACCTGTTTCAGTCATCCACCAGATGATTGCTAGAATTACAGCCAATGCTTAAGCAATACAACATTGAGCTAGGAAAAGTCATCGTATGGTTGTTCTGCTTATGGAGTAGCCTTACTAGTTCACAAAGCACTGGGCGATCTAGTTCTCTGTTACTCTAATTTTCAGAAGCTGCAATGTAGAACTGCAGTGTTAGTGAAAGAATATGCTCGTCTTCACCAAGGCCTGGGATTTATATCACAGAAATTCATCAAACTTACATCATTCCAAGTGTACTGTGTCCAAATCACCTAGCTGCTACTACGGACTTCTACATTTCTACCCAAGGAATGGCTGTGTTTTGAAGCTTGATCAACCAGAGTCTTTAACATTGAACTGCAACTAAATAGAGTACCAGTTAAAGCCAAAGAACACATGTACTCAGCACAAATATGTGTTGATACAGTACAGTATGTATGTGGATATATATGTGTATATATATGCATATATATGTATATGTTACATTATAAGGAGAGTGCCATTCAGGGCTTCTCAAATGCAAGAATTCTTTTACCACCTTCAAGTCTTGAAACTTCAGCCAATTAAACTTCACATTACAGTATTTTCCATATTGAATGATTATTTCTATTTTACCCAATTAACCATGCAGGGCCAGCAGAAAGGAGCTTTAATTTTAATAGCACCAGTCCTGCCAGCTCAGTCAGATGGCCAAATTTTTATCACCAGATCGTCTGCCCTCTCCGTGCCCTGCAGTTGTGTACTGCAAGTTTTCAGGACATCACCAGTCATATTAATTGATCTCTATCAATTTACTAAGTTACAGAGAAAATGCCACAATTTATGAAATTTCAAACAGACAGTACACATCCAACAAGAATGCAAGTTTATGCTTTGCAGTACTGACTGGAGTCATATTGGTATTAATCACATAAGGATTCTGCCTTTTCATCCCCAGCAAGCCCACTTTTACTCATAGTGGCTGCCATCATACATACAACTGTAGAGCTGGACAATTTGGGAAACCACATTACTCAGTCTTACCCTAGGCCCCAGTCCCTACCAAGTTCTGCTGTACAAATTTCACATATAGCCGAAAAAAGTTTCATTTAAATCACTTTGAATAGGTTTTCTTACTTTTTAAGAAAGAAATAGGAACAACAATAAAAAAGTAAAAATGAGTGCAACAGGCACTTAAAAACAAAGTAAATGCTATTTAGATGTGTGGGAGCTACTCACCTCCCTTGCCTTTAGTCTATCTAGAATTTAGCTATCTACTCCAGACTAAACACTTGTGCTTCCTGCAGTCTTGAGGAAACAGAAGCTTCCTTCTCGAGGCTGTCACTTCCACAAACAGGTCAAATGAGTCCCTCCAGGGATGGCAGATCCAAGGAGGGCCAAGGATTACCTGACACACAGGTGAGACAAGGCTTTCTTTCTCTCTTTCTCTCTCTGCACCTTCCTCAAGGGCAGCAGTGGGGAGGAGGTGCTGATCTCTCTCTGGTGACCAGCAACAGGATGCCAGGGAATGGAATGAAGCTGAATCAGGGCAAGTTCAGATTGGGCACTGGAGAAAGGTTCTTCACTGGGAGGGTGGTTGGTCACTGGGACAGGCTTCCCAGGGACTTCCCTTGCCCCTGGCCACAGCACCAAGCCTGCCAGAGTTCAAGGAGCACCTGGGATGCTCTGGATGACACTCATGACACTCTTACTCAAAGGGATCAGTTTTAGGTACTCCTGTAAGGTCCAGGGCATTGGACTCTGATCCTTCAGGGTCCCTTTCAACTCGAGATAGTCTCTGATTCTAAGCTGAAGTAACTCAACAATCTCCTGGACACCAAACCAGCTGTGCTGTCTTCATGGGTGTGTGTTACTTGACCACAAACCTCCAAATTCCTGCTGGGGCTACAGAGGTTCAACAAGGACTCAAACTACTCTGTCAAATAAAAGGGTAAGTATTACACACACCCCACAAAGCTGTACAACCTTACAACAGGCTGACACAGAGCCAACCCATAGGAAAATACAGGATTTTTTTTCTCTGATATACCTTTTTAGAGCATGAAAGCAAGATATATCATCAAATTCATCCTCATATGAGTAAAAAATTATTCTATTTTTAAAAATTTAAATACAGCAAGGCCCCAAAAGACTTTTCTTTTTGTTCAAAATTCATCAAGCAAGTGCTATTGAAACACTATGAGGACTTTGGCATATAATTCCTTATGGGCAAGAGTTGTTCTTCAAAGAAACAAGAAGTTAACTTTTTAAAGTAAGCAAACAGTTCTCAGTCCCTAACTCTGGCAGCAAAGCCACCTCTATCCTTTCTTCACTCTGTGTATCAATACTGCTGTGTCCCCTCGGTTACAGGGCTATCACATCTAAGTGGATATGATGTGATATGATACAGGCTACACTCCTGGCAACTTCAAGGTCTATTTAGAACCCTTCTCATGAGGTCAGATTCACCTGAGCTGCATGCCAATGACAGCCATACCATGCACTGTGTTACAGAGCAGGATGAAAAACCACAGCCAACATCAGTCTTCCAAAGCACCTTCCAGAAAATAAACCAAGCAGCTCCTGGTACACAGGGGCACACTGGTCCTACTTACTCACAAAGGCATCTGGAATTCATTCATGTTTTGGAAGGCAGCTGTAACTGTGTGGCCACAACCTGGATTTCATGGCCAGGAGCTCCTCCTCACCTACACAGCCTGGCTCTCAACCAAGAAGCCTCAATTCCTTCATTTCAGAGGGAGGAATCACCATGTCCCAAAGCCTAGGCATCCTTTTTGGATGCCTACAATTCATGGAGCACCCAGAACAGGCAGTTGAGCAAGATCGTGCCTAAGTAGGCATTGCTGCTCAATTAGCTGAGTTGGCTGAAGGTTTTCCCATTGTAACACAAGTTTTCTATTCTAGTATTATTTTCGGTGTAAAAAAAAAAAATCAGTGGGCATGGGTGGGGTTTTTTGCGCAAAACTTGATGCTTTTAATGAAAAAAAGGTTGCTTTTCTCAATATTTTGCTGTTTATTTCTGCTGGGAAAACTTGAAACACATAACTTTTTGTCAGAGAAATATCAGTCCATGTCTGTCCGAATTCCTCTGGTGTCAGCTGGGAGCTGTAATTCAAGGGCTCCATGGCCCCCTCGTTCCCTGGGCCCCTCTCCAGCCCTCATGACGCATTCCCTGTTTGACTAACCCAGGGTAGGAGCATCATGGGATCTGTAATTCAGCCAAAGAGCTCAGCCCCTAGGGAGACACGGCGCGCAAGGCACTTGAATGACAATTTCTGAGGGCTGCAACAGTAGCTCAAACTGATGCTGCTTTAAGGGCCAAATGGATTTAATTAAATGTTTCCATTTCAAAAGGCTGGAACATTTTATTCAGTGTTTTCCAGCTGACAATTCCTCATTTTTTGAAAAATTTTCATTCCAGGAAAATGTTTAGTATTTCAGCTTTCCATGTCAGTTCAGGATGAAATGAAATGTTCAAGAATCAGATTTTGATGGTATTATAGTTTGGGGAAACAGCCTTATTATTTAGCTATCAAAAGTGAAATGGTTTCATCTGTGCAAGAAAGGTGTGACCCAGTTTGTCTTTGACTTCAGTGGAAGCCACTTTTTAAGCTTAATGGAGCCTGGATGGAATCTCAAAAGACCAAGGGTCTGGGAGGGTGGAGCTGATCATAGTTACAGATATGGGAAACAGGAGTCAAAAGTGAAAGAGCAAGAATCTAAGAAGCAGCAACTAAGATGATCTGTTACCTGGTCTTGATCAAAACAGTTTTACTTCAGTAAGAGGATGAAAATCCATTAAGATGATAACATCTAATTCCCAGTTACAGCAAAGACAGCAGTTAATCACTACTTTGTAGAGTAGAATAAATCCATAGTATGAATTTGTCATGAGCACTATAAAACAGCTCCTCAGAAAACCTTCATATGCTCCATTCAAGCAGATTACTCTAAAGCTAAAGATAATAATATGGAACTGAACTGCTCGCCTCAGGTTGTCTGTCCTCCCTTGAACCCCCCCCAGAACCGTTCTGTTGGACTGGTACCACAGAAGGTCTGTCAGGAGGGACTAAGGTCTCTGGACTTTGAGCACATCTGCAGGTGGAGAACAGCTAAGTGTGGGCTTCCAGAGTTGACACTTCAGGTGAAGGCTGGGCACCAAACCCACTCTCTGCATTGCCCAATCTATTTTGGGAGGTAGCCCCAAGCCTTCCACCTCAAAGCATACAAGAGGAGCCCCAGGGATTCTACGTCCACCAGCATCAGGGTGTGTGTTGAAAGCAAGAGAGCACTCGGAACTGTAAGTAAATGAATTCACCCGAATATGAGGGGGTCAAGAAAATTGGGATTTATCTTTCATTTCCCTTTACAAGGCAGATGTTTATAAGTAATAAGCAGAAACCTCTACAGTTTTGACGACTGAAGAGGAAGGGAGGGAGGAAGAAACATGTACAAGCTTTAAGGATGTTCTCAGCTCCAGCTTAAAAAAACCAAAACAAAAATCAAACCAAACAAACAAAAAAACCAAACCCACCAAAATCACACACCACCAAAAATTTCTATCTGTAAAAGCAAGTTGTTTCTTAAGCTGTTTGGTAATTCTTAGTTCAAAGGAGCATTTATCCAGAAGTTTCTTCATGGTTCCAGTCAAGGTTGTAGCAATCTCAGTGAGGCACTAAATTTTAGGCTGTTAAAGTCTCTCTGTGCAGCATGGTCATTTTAAAATGATGTGGTAGCCATCATTGCTTTCAGCTGTAAAAAAGAAATGCAAAGCATATTTTCATTGCTTTTAGGAAATACCAGAGATACAGAACTTCAAATCCTCTTTCTAGGTAGTTAGCAAAAGTTTGTACACTTGTTTCACAACCCACTCATGAGGGCCAATGTTGAACATCTAAGTCAAATAATTTATATAAAAAACCCTACATACTGTCATATTTTATCACTTTACCTAAAGGATTTCTGCTCATTTATGTCAGTGGTGTCAATGGATTTATGAAATTTTTGTAACAGTGTAATTGAGAGTAAAGCATTGATCAATCAATCAGTCCATCATAGTATAGCCAACACCTCGACTTACACTAATTTAGATTACTTATCTTTTCAGGATAACAGCATTGAGTTTGTGATAACATTTAGTGCAATTAAAAGGAGGATTTATCTTTAGAGGAACAGGTAACAGCAGCAGCAATACACACCTTTCAATGTGCTGATAACAAAACAAGATTCGTCTTGGAAGTTTTGCACCATCTGAAGGGCAGAAGGAAAAAAGCCAACACAACATATTTTTAGCAATTAAATTCACATTTCTTTCAGGGCCAATATAGACTTAGAGGAGAGGTATAAAACAGCATTTGGTGTCCTGCAGAGTCCTGAGTAACTCTGCCCATGAGATTATTAATGTACATGACTGATTAATTAAGATCCTTGCAGCTGCTAGTGTGTTTAAGGGAAGCTCACACTAAATGCTTGCCTGAAATTGATCTACCTTATTCACCATTTTACCAATCTCTTTGCAGCTCTTGATCCTGAAGGTTCTTATACCACTTCAATTATTCTATTAAAGATCATGCTCTTTGTTGCTTTCAGTGAAGCGAACTAGTTTAGACAGGATGAAGGCAGTCCCTTTCCTAAAAATCCAAGAGTGGTAATTACATATTCAGCTAAATGATGGAGCTCAGCTGAACTTCTTTAAATTAGCATTTAAAGAATACATGGAGATGGTAAACCCCAAGAAATGGACTTCCTGCTGAATAAAGGACAGCAGCATCCATCTGGCTATTTTGACCAGACATTAGTACAGATTCTGTGCTTGCAGGAATAATTTACCTGTATGCATTTTCTCAAGTAACAGGAATCACAGTGAAACTGTTGTGAGAAGCAAGGCAAACCATGGGAAGAAAGACTAGAACCTAAAGCTATTTGAGTTATTCATGAGAAGCAACTAGATTTTCAGAACAGGTGCAGGTTCTAGTGACACCTTTATTTAAAGAGATTATTTCAGATCAAATATGAAAAGCCCATTTAAGGTTCATCCTTAGTCAATGCTTCCTCCCATCTTAGATCAGCTATGTGGGACAGAGGAAGTGAATTACCTTCGGGAGGTTTCTCATACAGTTGAAGCAAATGCTGGACACAACTTCAGAGAAGGAAGGTGTGACCAGAACCTCTCTGATCAGCTCATGAAATCCAGCTCTGTGAAAAAGCTTTCTCCTAGCTACTGAATGTCATTCAAGTAGTGCATTTTTCAGCTGTAAGTTCTCACATCAAAATACCCTTTTCAACTCAGACTGATCTTCCTATACTCTTTTGGATTTAACATTCAGTCTCCACTCCTTCAAATCAAACTTCTCTGGCCAGTTTGTGTGTCTTTGCCTAATGATGCATGAAGTACATTCACAGAGTGCCACACTCTTGCCACTATAGTACTAGAACAAGAAAAAAATATTAGAAAAGCAATAGACCTTGTTAATAATTGACTTAAACAAATACTTAAAGCCTTATACCCAGGCTGGTTCATGCAATTTCCCTACCAAGAGTTGCCTCCAAGCACTTTGCATCCATAAAGCATCAAAGTTTTAGATTTAATCAGGCTGGAATAGCAAGGAGACTTCAGGAATAAGCATTACAGCCTTCAATTTAGGCTCCAGTTGAGACCTATGCTCTGCTTCATTTGTTTTAACAATGCTTCTTATAAATGAAGCTCCTTAAGTGATTCTGGTGCATGAATGAGTAAGTAATTTAGTAGGGGCAAAAGAGGAAGAAGGGCAACTCACTATTAACCTGCAAGCTAATGGAATGGACTAAATTAAGGCATCATATAATGGGACACAAACAGTAGCAGAGGTCCATAAATTATAGTGTGCATATAGTGACAGACCCAGTGCCTGAAATCATGGGCCAAGATATAAAACTAATTGCCCTACAGATTTTAAAACATACCTTCTTTGGGCACCTTACCTATTTAATTTTACAAGTTCTTACTTCAGATCCTCACTTCAAAATTTGTGTAAGTAGCCAAAATGAAAAGAAATTCATAGAATCATTTAGGTTGGAAAAAACCTCTAAGATCATCGTGCACAAACACTGACCTAGCACCAGCAAGTCCAGCACTAAACCATGTCCCCAAGTGCCACAGCTACCTGACTTTTAAACACCCCCAGGGATGGTGACTCAACCACTTCCCTGAGCAGCCTGTTCCAATGCTTGATAAGCCTTTCAATAAACAAATTTTTCCTAATACCCAATCTAAACTTTCCCTGGCACAACTTGAGGCCATTTCCTCTCATCCTGACACTTGTTACTTGGGAGAAGAGACTGAGCCCCACATTGCCACAACCTCTTTTGAAGTAGTTGTAGAGGGCAATAAATGACCAATTTTGTTGTGTTGTGTTTTGTTTTGCTTAAAAAAACAAACAAGAACCCAAACATCTTTTACAAAGCAAAGGTCTTGAAAACACACCAAAATCAATGCTGTGCCTGGCTGATCGATTCACTCCAAGTATTTACTTTAACTTGGGATTAATGGCTTTACAGTTCTCCCTTGAAGGTGCATTCCATAATTTGAAAGTTCATTCTAGCTTCAAGAAGTCAGACAATGTTACATCTCTGACAAAGATGTAACCCCCTTTTGCCCCCTTACCTCATTGCTCACTAATACATGGATCCCTGTGGGTCCCTGCCGGTAAATCCGATTTATCTGCTGTGGAGAAATGCTGTACAAGTTTGCAATCTTCTCCATCAACTCCAGCGTGGTCAGTTCTTCTAAGAAGATTGCATGATACACTGCAACGAGTGGGAAGCTGTCACAGAACAGCAAATACAGATGGCACCAAGATGCACAGCATCAACAACCAACTGGGTTTAAGGTGAAGGTTCAAATGGAATAAACAAGCTTTAGTATTTCAAAGCATCCCCCAAATATCTGGCTTGATGATTTGCAGAAATATACTCACTATTTGTATGCAGAAGGCAATTAAAGCACACATCAACTTTGACCCAGAGGAAAACATGGGGACTAATCACAACTTGCATCATGGGGCACTAAAACAGCCTTCTCATAAAGCTGCTAATATTTTTGGATAATCTACTTTTACTGATTTTGAAGTTTAAAAGAAGAATTCAATCAAATAGTAAAACACATGGTACATCACACAAAAGTAGTATTTTATTAGAATCCATCCACTGATCCCATAGGCACAAACAAAAACATACAGTGTGTAAGGTAATAACATGGACGACACAATATTGTGTTAGAAATCCAATCCAAACTATAGCTACCAGGTAGGAAAGCTGTGCCTGTTTATTACTAATTCCAAGACTTAAGGACAATCCCTATTCTCATTTGATTGTACATTGTGTCATGAAGGATGACAAGTTCCCAAACGCTTTGAACTTTCAAGAATTAGAATCTCACTTTAAGACCTACCGACCTTCCACCTCCCTGAATTTTTTCAAATAAGACAATCTAAAGAAAACTGTGGATGGAAGGGTGGTTTTTAATGCTATTGTCCCTACCAAGAACTAAACAGATTTTGCTGTGGCATTCTGCAGATAACTTGTCTGGGTCTGTCCCCCAGGCAGACAGTGCTATCTGGAATCTGTAGCCATGAAACCATAACCAAAGTGGCAAAACTGAGATAAACAGGATCCCTTCAAACACTAAGGACAGACACCAAGCTGTCCCACACAGGAGCTCAGGCAGAAAGCACCATTCTCACCAGGTCAGTGTTTAACAAAGACCACACATAAGAACTTACCACAAAGACTGCCATCTCCATTTTCTCGTTTTTGGTGGAGATGGGATCTGTTTTGCTCTGGTTCTTGACAAACATAAATTGTCATCTTGGGCCTTACATTTCTGTGGATTAATCAAAAATAGTAGTAAGTTATTTAGCAGATCTGAAATAGTTCCAAGTCAGCTATCGAACAGTAAGAGATGGAATTATTCAGGCTGTGCATAAATAACCAACTAAGGGACAGTCTTGATGCTGGCTTAGAATGTCTACCAAGAGACCGCAGGAGGTGATGCAGAGCACCTTAATCTTTTCAAGAGCAGGTAAGAATGAACAGTTTACAGCATTTGCTAAGCAGTTCATCATACCTGCCTCTACTGATTTAAATCCTGCTCAGCTATAGAATTTATGAGGTTATTGCAATGAAAGCAATTTTAAGAGTCATTTGAGGCTCCAGGGGTCTGTTTTTTAATTGTGTGTTACCTCTGATGGAGATGCAGCATAGGGTATTGTAGGCTGTGTCTCTCATGAAATGAGATATCAGCTGGTATCAAATAAACCACTAGAGAGCCACATTACTGCTTCGTTTTGGCAACATTTCTGAGCTGTGCTTGGGTTTGAATCTCATTGTGATCTCCAGTCCCTGACAGAACCTCTCTGAAGTATTAAAAGAAAATCTAAATGCTACAGCTCCATGATTAACTTCTAGTTAACACTGAAATTATCAAGGGATGCTCTCGTAACAAGAAAAAACAAATAGGCAGGAAATAGTACAAACCTTCCTTTAATTGCATTAAAGAGCCGAATTCCATCAGCAGGACCACAGATTTGAACAAAGTCTTCTTTGGACATCTTCAGTAAGTCGGCACCTACATATTTCAAATTGATTTTTCTTCAGAAGTTGAGCAAATCTTAGCTTCAAATAGTATGTATGGGCAGCAGAAAGGGCAGGGTTAGAGGGGATAGAGAATCCACAAAGTTAAACCAGATGGATTTACACAGAGAAGTTGCAAATTCAGAGAGGTGTGCACTTCAAATCAATCATTGTGAAACAGAAAGCTGGAAACTGCCAAAAGAACAGTGCTGCACTGGAAAATACTCCAGCCAAATCAAAAACAAGCTGGATATTTCACACTGGTCATTAAATGACCCAGTTTTCTGTAACTGTCATGTTCACTGAGTTATTTCATCATGCTGCAAATCAATCTTCTCATGGTTTCAACACCTCTAACAGCTGCCCCTTCCACCATCTTACTGGTGTGTACAACTGTTTAGTGGGAGGGTACAGTGAAAGTGCCCGATGCTTCTTAAACGTGCACAGGGACAAGATGAGAGGCAGCCAACAGACGATGAAATGCTGATTAGATATAAGAAAAAACATTTTCACTGTCAGAATAGTTAAATACTTAAAGAGGTTGTTTAGAGACACTGTGGAATTTCCAACCTTGGAGATATTCAAAGGCAACTGCACAAGGCCCTGAACCTGCTTCAAGGTTGTACTTAATGAACTGAGGAAGTCCCTTCCATCTTAATTTATTTTCTTCCATTTTTATTCACTCTGTATGTCTACAAACTGTTTTGATAAATGGTAACTAATCTAAAAACAGAAGAATAACCACACTGGATCAGACCAGGGGTTCCATCAAAAGTGGCCAGCAGCAGAGGCCACATGAGCTTCACTTACAGAAGAGAAAAAAAACGAAGTAATTGGACTGTTTAAACTCACCCGAAAAACTTGAGAAGAGTCTACAGAATGGAGAGAACCTATTACGATGAAGCCACTGCTGGGCATCTTGAATAGAAGCAGAAGGAAGGAGATGCTACATTGCAAAAAGAATAAGAAGGTCTTGAAATGAACTGTTCACCAGTGTCCTAAAAGAGAAAAGCACCACATTAACATGATCTCAAGTACTTACATCATTGCTGGGAGGCAGGAGCTCCATTTGGTGGGTTGGAGAACTGTTGCTAAAAGAAATTATATGAAGTTGGAAGAGAAAAAAAAAAAAAAACCACATTATTTTAAATTTTACATTGCACTGTCCAACCTCTTCCCCCTCCTCTATTTGACTCAACTTTCACAAGTTACATCCAACTTGGCTTTTTTTCCTCTATCAGATTTTTAAAAAGGTGTTCAAAATTTGGAACAAGAATAAAAAAAAACCCTCTCTACCTGAGTCTTTTGTTGGCCAGTTGAGGTCCTCCTCAAGACTGAGAGAAAAACTCAGGTTCACTGACCTCAAATCAAGCTTTTCCATATGGGTGACTCACTAATGTGACATCATCTATGCCAGAAAATTGTAACCTACAGGGTTGAACTCAACATACTTATGAGCCAGAAATATCCAAACTAAATCCATAATAATTCTTTACAAAAATTGAATAAAGGACCTTAAAATGCAACCCTGGTGTTGTCTTAAAAAACAGAGTCAAGTGCCATAAATCATGCAAGACCACTTTTCTACTAAATTATCCCAAACACAGACAGGACTCCTAAACAGGTCAGGGATTTTACCAAAGGAAGATAATGCTCAGCACATCTCTCTGCTAACACAAAATTTAGTCATTTCAGTGTTTGTCCTTTTTCATAGGTTGAGAGGATTAATTGAAAATTAGTGATACAACATGGATTGGTAATTAGGTTGTGTGGGAAGGCAATAAGGTGGCAGAGTACTACCAAAAGAAAAAGGCCTATGCCAAATTTCTGAGGGGAAGTATGTGCAGGGAGGGGCATAAGTACTGAGGGACACTGCTGTACCTTTCTGACACCAGTTAATCATCTTGAGCATTCCAGGATCAGTAGAGCTGTATCTTTATGATGGCTATTTAATGAATTAACATGCCTTCATTAGTCCTTTGTTCTGAAATGGCTTCTCAAAACCCAGGCTGTTTTGCCCAAACAGGATTTCTTTACATCTCATTCACCTGGGAATCCAGCACCCCAAACTACCTCAAGACAGAAACAGCAACTCCAAAGAGGTGCTGAAAGCCTCTAGCACACTTGTGAGAATATTCTGGGAATTGCTGGCACAGGGCATGGTGTGTTCCCACCAGGAATGCCCTGGAGGCCCCTCTGATGCTCATCTTCCAGCCACCACATAAACACTGCACATACAAACAGTACTCTGCATTACAGGGAATTCCTGCATGGAAGGTCTTAAAGGCTTTTGGGAAATACTTTCTCCTTCCCAGAAAGGGAAGGGTCCTTAATATCATCTTCCAGGGTATGAAATGCATGGACACACAAAGCCTCCCATATCAACAGAAAAGATAAAGCATGTATTTGTTACATACCCATCTCCGAGGTTGAAGCTGTTGGGAGAGCTGTTGTAGCTTGGAGATGGAGCATTGTTCATTTGATAAGGCACATCTGGCCAGGGAGAGCACTGTTGGAAGAAAGGCAGCGGGGAAACTTTCATAAGGATGGAAATAAAGGATTCGATTCTCCCCTAATACCACATTCATGCTGTTGCCACGCCACTGACTTCAGCTCATCGCCCCTGCTGGGAGGAGGAGATGGGCCATGGATTTTCTACACTGCTCTCCAAGCAGGCTGTCAGGGGGCCAGATTGATTCCAGTTGTGCATTCCACATTTCTTTCTTCCATTTCACAAAGCCTGTCCCCAAATAACACTGGGCCAAAGTGTGCACAGCTGTAAGTCAGAGCAACGCCAGTAAGTCAACTCAGATTGAAGGCAGCAATGATACAGAAATACCCCTGGTCTCAATTATAAATCCCTAATTAAATCCAGGCAAGAGTGACAAAAATGCTCCAGTGGCATTGCTTCGGGTTTATACCAGCAAAAGAGCAGAATTTGAACCAGTCTGCTGAAACCTCTGGCCATCACTCAAACAGCTCGAGTCATAAATGGGTATTAAATGGAGAAAATTTAAGATAGACACAAAGCTACTAAAAGCCTTCACAAATATAGGTCAGACTCCACATTCCGTGACAGTGGTGTAAAACCAGAGTAACCCAGCTAGAATTCGTGACTCTGTTATGAATTTAAGTCACAGTCATCAGCAGGAGAAATCTAGCCCTGTTGAACCCACCACTACCAAGAGTTCAAGAAAATGCTCTGTAGTGGCCTTGTTTGCAATGATAAAAAGACAGCAAGCGTAGCTTTGGAGCTTTATCATCTCCACAAACACTAGCAAATATTTTATCATCTCCACAAGCACTGGCAAATATTTAACTCTTTGGCAACCCACATTTCCCCACACAATATGTCAAAGTGCATCAGAGCTCATAGGGAGAGTCTGGGATCTGCCAACTCAGTAGAATTAGGTCTATCAATCAGAAAACATGCTGGTTGCTCCTGGCAACATGAGGAAAATTGAGTGGGAGAGACTGGATCTCACAAACAGGAAGTTGATTTAAATTAATAATAATTAATATCATTTTTGGAAGTCCAGCAAGCTGCTCAAAAAAACAAAAAAATAAAAAGAACTAAATCAAACAACAAGTCATTCCCATAGGGAGACTGAACAACACTTTCAAATCCCTTCCTTGAGTCCTGCTGCTGACTAATTCTGCAGCCCATGGTAAGTTTATACAAGTATCTTAGCAATGACAGGGAGGGGCACAAACACATACAACTCTACACCAGATGCATCAGAATATAAGACACAAGACATTCCTAGAGTACAACCTGGAATCTTCTCAGATTTTGCATGTCACAGCAGCTTCATTGGCACATTCACAGAAAAAGAGATTAATAATTTAATCAGACAGTCAATTCTTCTGCTGAAGCACCCCAACTCCAACACAAGCTTTTGCCAAGCAGTTCTGAAAAGATTACAGACACCTGTATTTTCATACAACTGGCACCTGAGGGCCATGACAAGTGCCCAGGAGCACAGACAAAAATGAGAAAGTCGTTTGTTTGAGTTTTTTTTTAAAGCCAGGCTGCTAAGGGTTGGTTTATACCCCAAAACATAAGAAACTTGGGCATCTTTCATAAATTTCAACAGTGAGTCATTTTATAATTTCACTCCACTCTCAGTTTCACTTAGATTTGAGCATACATGTCTCCACATGACACTCTCCAGGGCTCAGATGCTGTTTTCTTTTATCTCCCAACATGATGCAGTATGATGTGTCTAAAATACTTTACCTCTGTGAGAATAGTTGTCTCGTAGGAAGGCTGATACTTCTCCTTCTCTTGGGTGGTCTTCTTTTCCATTTTTTCCCTGTCAGTCTTCTGTTTTCTGTCTGCTCCTTTAGGCTATAAGTACAAGCACAAGGCTCTCCCTTATGCCAAGTATTACAAGTTTGGAGACAGAGGCCAACAGATTTATCTAATCTGTTCACAAAAGCCTCCTTAAGATTTATGGGAATTCTACATATGAAACAAGACCAGATCTGCATTTTCTAGACAAAAGAATTAATCAAACATCCCTACTGCTTCTATACATCCACCACTAACGCCTACTGCAATTCTAAAACAGGCTGACCACAGTCCTGAGATGTGATATCCGTCCATAAGTTATGCACCTCAACTGGCATTTGTACCATCCTTCCAGAAACAGGAAAGACACTGCTCACAGGAACAAAACTGGAGCAGCAGATCCTTTGAGAAAAGAGGCCCATGGAGATTCTGTCGTTAAGTAGCTACAGGTCTGCCATGCCCAGGTTAGGAGTCTCAGAGATGCGTTCTCTCTGAATCTTTATCTCCTCCATGTTTCACAGAGACAAACTCTGCAGCAACAACAACAAAAACATATTTAAGATCTACATGATGGAATTTTGTTGTTCATGGACGACTCAAAGAAACTGGAGATGCCCTAATGTCTTGATTGCCTAGGAGCATCAAAACACAGTGGACACCCTAAATATCTCAGTATTTTTGTAGTGTTTGAGGCACAACAGACTGGCACAAGTCTTGGTGCAACACTTCAGCTACAATTGCTGTGTAGGTCAGTGTTTATGCCACCTTGTGCACAGAAGTCCTGTTTAAGATCTTAAGCATACCCACTTAAAGTCTGTTCTTTTACTCCAATATTTGCATCATTCCTACACCATCTGGAATCTTTGCATGCTCCTGTGCCTTAATGTAGTTGATGACAAAGCCAAAACTACCTCATACCTTGAACACTTTGATCTGGCAGCTTGCAGAATGCAAGTGTTCTGTGTATTCACCATTTTCATTCTGCTTAAAGGTGTCGATTTGCACCCGGAAGGGCACCCCTTTCTCTCCTCCATGTTTCCGTGGAGTAAACTCTGTGCTGATGCAATGTACCTGGCAAAACAGAAGCTGTGTTCATCTCTGGAAACAGCTGGAACCTGTGCAAATCTAAATTTCAGATATTGCCTGAACATGAGGTTTTGGCTCCTCACAAAAAAACTAGGAGAGGCAGAAGAGTTCATATGTTTTAATTTCTGTTCCTTTGAACAAAATCAGGGGAACAAGTAGCTCAGAAAGAAACAGGGCATCAGGAAAAGCATCCTTTGATTTAAGTAAATCCCTCATTCAGATTAAAAACAGCTGATGCTCAGAATGAGAAATAGACATGAAAGAGGAAAGCAAGCAAAACTAACAGGTTATGAACAGTTTCCTCAAGACAAAACCTATGCTTAGAAAGCAACACCAGTGTCTGAGTATTTTTTTAAAGAAAATCCTGCAGTAGCAGGTAGTACTCCAACATTAACAAGTAGCCAGCAAATTGATTTAGTGAGTATCCTACAAATTTATTACACATGATTGTCACATGAGGTAGTAATTATTAACATCCTTCTCTCTTGTTCATGTCCTGGCTATTTTGACTCCCCAAGTCTTTAAAATGTATCTAACCACTGTATTTACGGCAGAAATATGACTTATCTCTTACCTGAATGAATGCTGAAGCTCTCTTTGATGGATCCCAGAGAAATTCAACAGTGTTCAACTGGGTCGGGCTAGCCCTGGGATCCAAGATACCAACTGACAGCGGGATATCTGTAGAAGAAAACCCCTAAAATTTTAAAAATATTAAATTGAAGAAGAGAAAGCATTTCCATACAATCACAAGATGCATGTGAAAGCGAAGCCACCAAAGACATCTCTACTTGGGTGCTAGTGCTGTATCTATAGTGCTAGATCTCCTTCCCTCCCGAAGACATACAGGATTCACAAAAAACCTGAACACGCAGGCAAACACTCTGTACAGCAGTCATGTCCCCAGCACTGCAGAGGTGCCACAATGAAATAGCCTCACCTATATCGAGGATGCGGTCCCCAGGCCGGCTCCACCTCCAGCCCTCGAGCTGCTGGTGCTCTGTGTACTGCAGGCGGCGGTCGTGGAAAACTACACGAATTATGCTCTGTTAAAAAAAGACAGTAATATCAACAATGTGATCCAGAATCCTCTGTCAAGATGACTTTGGTTTTCCTGAGTAGAAGCAAAAGCTGATCTGTTATGTTTCTCACCCCCATTCATGAGGAGAGTAGAAGGGTCCACCCTAAGAGACCCATGACCATGTGTGGTGATCAAATTCCTAAGGGACCCCTGAGAGAGAAACACACTTCTCTCCCTTCACAGGGCATATCTTACAGGTGTAACGCAGCCCTGTACAGTTTTCTGGGATTCACTCTGGAAGCACTATAGCAATGTCCACCTAATCATAGGTGTCATGGCATGTAAACATCACTATACTGCCTCAACACCCAAAAAGGCTCATATGGGGATAATATTTAATGTGTCTGTCCCATGTCCCAACCCCAGTATATCCCATCCTGATTTGCAAATGTGGAAGCCAGCTCACCTGTCCCTGCACCAGTGGAGCTGACATGTCCAGACACCTTGTCAGTGGAAATTAAACTTAATTCCAGCCATTAAGAGCCAGTCATTGGATTTGCCCCAGAATAGTTAAACAAGGGTAGGTGGAGTAGGAGAGCATCTGTAACAGCAGGCTGGTCTACAATGGTGCAGCCATGCCAATAACTGGAGAAAAAAGGCTGGAATAAAGGCAATCCCCAGGGCAGACAAGTCCTAAGTACTCCTAACTAATATATCCTTTTGTATATTCAGAGTGCTACACTTACATGAGTTAATGGCCCCTAATATCCCAGTTTCTCAAGCCCACATTCTTGCTGGGGACTTCGGTACCAAATGAGTGAGCAATTTTTGCCAGTGAACCTGAGAAATGCCCCAATCAAACCCTAGCTTCAAGATGCAAACAAGCCACAGTGGGAACACCTGCAAAATTGGAATCCCAATCCACATACTACTTGAAATGGGACAAAGGACAAATAGGAAACTGTTGGACAACATTTGAAATCAAAACTGGAATCCAAATTTTGCAACTAGTTCCCACTTCACAAAGGAAATCCTGAGGCAGAACAGCCAAGAATTGAAGGCTGGATCCAGAACCAGGGTCCAGACCAAATTTTTGAATTTGAACTGTTTTGGAAGTGGAGGAAACAACAGGAAAAAATCCCCCAAACCAAATGATCAAGTTCTGTATGTTCATCATTATGTCCATTACCAAAGTAAACTGGAGCTATGCAGAATCTGCCTGGCAGAACAATGTCAATACCTGGGCCCTCCATTTGACACGTAACAACCCAGGCATGTTGCTGAGATTCAGCAGGGAGACAATCTGCCTCTCCACAGCTCTGACCATGTTCACCACTGAACTTTGGGATTCCCCTGAACCCAATATTCATAGTGAAACTCTGGGGTCATGACCACAAACAGAATAAAGGTTCCCCTGAAGCCTTGCAAAGCCAAGCTGCACAGTCCCGTGAAACTAGCACTCAACAACTCCATCACCCCTGCTCCCATTAAAAACAAAGGCAAAGTGTTTTCCATTGTCTCACTGGGAGCAAGGTCAGGCCCTTCATTAAAGGCTGTATGTAGTAGCAGGAAGAAAAGAAATCTATATTTCTCCTTACCTTTACATATTTTGTGTTTAAATCTTGAAACTCTCCCAATTTCCTATTCTCAAGTAGACGGATTTCATAAGACTGACCTAGAGTTTAAGGAAACATTTCCAAGGTGTTTAATATGTTGTAGCAATGAGAGAGTCATGTTGGCATTTATGTGGCTGATAAAGCATACGTTTGATCAGGGAAAGCTTATTTTTGCTAACATAATGCACTTGCCCCAGTAATCGATAGGCACTAAAGCACAGCAGAAATCTGAGGGGAAGGTTTGCCTTTTGGCAGCTACAAGCTCTCTCCATTAGGGCATCAATTTAGTTGTCCCCCAGGGCTGCTATGGTTTTCTGGTCACTCTCCACAAAGTCACCAGGGTGTTTGAGGCAGTTGTCCCCCCATGCCTGTAACAGCACTGCCTTTGTCTGTCCCTTCTGCTAAAGCAATTCTGCCAAAGCAATGGTTGTGTGAAGAGGTGCTGGCACAACAGGTCCAGGAACAATTCTGCAGAGGATGGCAACTAGGGAAAATCTTGCCTTCTTGAGGGAGCAGTCAGGCCTGTAAGGTGTTTTGGTGAACCACAAAACCAAAATTTGTTTCATCAGGCCTGGAAAGTTGCTGCCAAGGGCATAAATATTCCTTCAGACGTGTGTGGAGGCAGCAAAGGGTATTACAGCGCATGCAAGGACCAGGTCCAGGAAGGGAATTCACACTCCACCATCCCCCTTCACATAAGGAATTTAGTCAATTCAACAGAATTCAGCTAACTGGTTTATGAAATAACATCTCTCCGAGGCTGACAGAGGAGACTGATGCCTCAATACCTTATGCACAGAAATGATTAAGACAGTACAAAAGCTCATTGTACTACACCAAGTCTTTACAATAAAACTGCAACCAGTACCAAGGCAGGATAGGATCATTAGGATTAATGGTGCATATGTGTACCTTACAGCTAGCTTTTCTTGTTCATCTTGCTATCCTCCCTTTTCCTGAAAAATGTGCAGGGTATGACAAGGCAGGCACCAAGGAGGAGATCAGTTTGGATTTTCTGGCTCAACCAGTATCTCTGCAGAACTGGCCCTGCAGAAAACTGCAAAGCAGATCTGTCTCACTCTAAGCAGCTTCTAGCAGCAGAGACAAAAATGCTGCATTTTTGGATCTGGATTTAGAAATGGAAGGCTTATGACAGCAGATGTGTCAGAAAGGCAGACCACCTTTTGAGAATCCCACCCGTGTGAGTACAGACCATACCCACAGAGCACTCAAAAGCTCTGCAGCATGCCATCTCTGACCCCTTGCATGAGACAGAGACAGAACTGCAGCCTGACAGGCAGTGGCACCTCTCATCTCCACCTGACAGGAGTGATTCACCTTGGAGGAAGCCAGAAACAGATCCTGCAGACCAGTGGAAAAGAAACGGCAGCGTAGACAGAGTTAATATTAAACAGAAAGCCAAAGAGGAAATAAAATGCTTTGATTAAAGATATATGGGTCATCTGATGGAAGCCCTGGAACGCAGTTTATGCCATGAAAAACCTCAATCAAAGTGGTATTTTATGCTAATTGCTTTCCCCTTGAACTCTGAATGTTTAACTTGAGTTGCTACATGGTTATCAAACAAGACTGCTCCCAGCCAACCTTCAGAAAACATGAAGGTTTTTCACTCTCTGTGAAACTCTGTCAGTGAGAATTTGGTCCCAATTCCTCAAAGCTCCCTTATATATCAATCTTCTGGTAGTGGTTTTTAATTTATTCTCCTTAAAGCTTTCCAGCAAATTCATTGCTTTGTGGCTTATGGTACCCAGAATTTATTAGCATGGACAGCATTCAGATACTTGTACTTTTATAGCACCAAACTGCTTGGATTATACTTTTTCCTTGAAAAATACCTTCCAAACCTTGTTCACCCTATATTTTCCACCATCGCTACCAGCAAAACTCCTGAAATGGTGAATTACAATCTCAGCCCTGCAATTATTACTGCAGAGAAAAAAGGCTCTAAAGAACGACCACTTGGATGTTGGAAAACAAAATCCCTTTGTAAAATAAAGCAACTCATAGTAATCTAACCTGAAGAAAGCTGAACTCCCCCTGGCGTCAAAGGGGGCAAAGGAGTCACATGAGGTTCTGATACCCAGATCATTTCTGAATCCTGCATCGCTGACTCACCAGTGCGAGCAGGCACATGCTGACAGTTTTCTGCTAAAACTAAATCAGTAACAGATCGTTCTTAGTCAGGTATCCAAATCTGTAAAGAAACATGTCTGTAAGTGTGACTAAACAATCTGCATTTCCAGTTCCCAAGTCAGACTACAATCAGCTAAGCCCAAAACAGAGCTGAAATACAGAGTTCCCCCATACTGAGTTTTTCCATCTGTCTCAGATGGAAATAGAGATTAATAGAGGTCAGATTACAACTTTCTAAGTCAGTACGTGGTGGTAAAGCTGGAGACAGGGGCAGAGGATACCAATGGTAAGACTCTGCAGTGATTTGATTGCATAGCCCAGGTCCACGACCAGGGCAAGTATTCTGTCCTCAGCTGACAAGAGTTCAACATCCACTGGGCTCAGATGGAAGAAAGAGCCTGAAAAAACAATTGTGGCAGTGGAGAGCAGCAGTGTTGTTTTAGTTCAGTTCCCTTCAGCAGGATGATCAAGACTAAAGGCCAGTAACTTCCTGAAATCCTTTTCCTACCACACTCACAAGCTGGCCACAGCTGCACCACAACCACAGGCAACACAGGTTTGAGATCTCTTCAAAGTCAGTGACCAGTCTGGTCTCTGGTCAGGTGTAATATTGGACACATGCACAGGGTGTGCACCTCTGTCACCACCTGAAATGAAGGGGATACTTTGCAAGCAATCCCCAGCACAGCTGATGCTGCAGGAGCCTCCTGCATGTCTGTGGGACCCAGTGCTCCCCCTCACTCACCACAACCCTCCTTCCCTAGCTCAGGCAGAGAACAGGACACTAATAAATATCTAGAAAACCACTGCACATTCCTGACATGCAGTTTGTCTCCCAACTTCATTGAAAGCTTCAGGGGCACCAATAAAAACCCAGGCAAGTGATGATGTACTGTAATTACTATTTTAAACAGACATTCTCTGGGCAACAGCAAATTTTGTAATCTCCTCCTAGGCTAGAGTTTGAGCAACTCGCTTTACAAACAAAATAGTATCCAGTAAAGTACTAACCACCCAGGTCCAGAGAGTTCCTAGTTCATAATTCATGAAGCAATTCCACCTATCTCAAGGAGGATTTACAGACTGCTACTTTTTTAAACTTGCATTGTCTTTGATAATTAACACACATTAAATGTGGGCATGACTACTTAATGTGGGGACAGTAGAACTGAAACTCAACAACTTACTGCAGATGAAAAATAATTTAGTTCAACACAGGATTGATTTCACCTGCTCAAAAGGTACAAGTTTAACAGCTTACTGATTTCCATGGAATTTAGACAGCTATCAGAAATTTTAAGTCATTTCTGAGTACAAAAGATTATCACCATTTCAAACTCAGAGTTACATTTTGTTGAAATGTTATTTACTACACAACACAATATCCTGCTTGTTTTTCTTTGTTTTGGTGTTACATTTCAAGGGCCACTTGCAGTAAGCATTTTGTGGTTTTCTGCACAATATACCGATACGATACACTAATTTCCAATTAGGATGCTGATGTTCCAGGCTGATACGACTCAGCCCTTACTTAATCTAACAAAGTAGCCTTTCCAGAAATTAATTAAACCCTAACCTTCGAATAAGCAGTATTGCCAATGAAAGCCTGTGGAAAAGGGAATAAAAAACCCCCAAAAAACCAACAGAGAGTCCTCTTTCTCAGAATGGATCCACACAGCACTAGACAGAACCAGCCTGGAAACTGTTTGATTATTAAGCCAAGCTGGCCAATAAAAATTCCATTTAGCAACTTTATATGGACATCCTAAAGAGCGCACAGATAAAGGCAAAGGAATGCTGACAGTCAAATGCACCATGCACGAGGAGGAGGAAGGGAAAAAAAAAATCAAGCATTTGTCACAGCAAACCAAAGCAAAGCCAGCAGGGCAGGAGGATCACCTTTGAAACAGCCTAACACAGCTATTCAGGGCATCAGGCACACACAAAGATATTTCTGACAAGAAAGATTAATGAACCCTCAGGGTAAACAGACAAGAAAGGCAGAGCTGGCATGTGAACTTGCATGCTTGATGACACACACCTTTTCAGCCAGTCGCAAGCAAAAATGAAAATTAGCATAAGACTTGCTCAAGGGTCCCATGTGTGGACACTCTGCAGGACAAGAAGCAAAAGCAGAACCCTCAATCCCTGAACCACAAATGACAGTGGATATTCTGCAGTTGCTTACTGCAGCCTCATTTGACAAGATGCTGTAGATGTTTATCCAGTGGATATTATGAATTCACCAGCTACACAATAGGCCACCCTGAAAGCTCCCACTATGCTAGGAACATGGAAATCCTGCAAAGGAGGACAAGCTGTGGGCCAGGAAATGCAAGAGGAACACTAGAATCATTCTAACACTGCAGGCCCATCTTGCCCCACATCCCATCTTCAACACAGCTGCCAGTGATTGCAGGGTCAGTAGAGCCACACCTTTCTTCCTTGCTCGTTCTTCCTGGTATTCAGTGTCCAGATTGCATCTACACTGAGCTGCCCAGGCATGACCAATGCTCGTTAACGCTTTCGTGTGGTCTCCTTCTGAATTTGCTTGTACTGTGGCAATCAGAACCACAATTTACACATGCCTTGCTTTAGCATTGGCCATCTGGCCCTTCACCTGCCTCCTGCTCTCCCCTTGCACAAATCCCTCTTATCTCCACCATGTTTTGGTACCCAGGAATTCAACACCGAGGATTCCTGCTCTGCTTGCCCCTTCCAACAGGGCAGCAATGCTACAGGAGCACAGCACACCAATTCAACTCCTAATTCCACCACCACACCACAGAGCTTCACTGTTGTCATGTCACTTTTATGTTTTTCCTCCTTTTACAATTTGCCTCCAACTCAAGGGGGTTTTTCTTGCCCCCTTTTTCTCCTTCCCTACCCCTTTCTTGTGGGAAAGCCAAAGAGCTGCCTAGGAGCCAAGTTTGCTGGAGGAAAATTTCACTGCTCATTTACTATATGAACATTTGTCTGAGTCCTACTCTCCACAGACTTTTGAAGATGGTCTATTCTACAGTGGTGACACTTCATGGCTAACAGGCACTAACAGAAATACTCCTCATTTAAAATGGGTTCTACTCAAAAGAGAGGGAGGTGCATTTAAATCCCTGAAGAATAGAGTCTCACTTTGAATCAAGAACACAAAACAAGCCAGCAGACACAGAAACACTTCTAGTCGCTAACTTCACTGTGTGCACTTGGGTTTCTTTTGCATAGACTTCATCCACTTGATCTCACCTAATCTACGCCATGTTATAAACCTTGATTTTTAATACAAATTAATCATGGACCTCCAATGGAAAGCTGAAAAAATACCCACCGTGTGAAAATAATTGTTTCCTGTATTTCCACTTCTCTAGCATGTACTTGAAGCACTCAGGATTATCTTAGTCACATCTGTCCAGATCAGAAAACCTCAGCCCTCTCTGTGTAAGGAAAAAATACAGGCCTTTTCTGGTTTCAGCCTGTTTTAAGTCAATTTGGACAACAGGTTTTATAGCCCTGTAAGAGTAGCTTTGTGTGTAATATTTACTTGAGTTTCAGATAACTAAAAAGAATGGTCCTGGCTGAGGGTGCTGATGAAGGATGCAGAAAAGCTGAGTATGACTCCTGACCCCACCTAGCAGCTCCCTTACATGTCCTCAGGTTAAGTCCCTTCCTTCAGCACATTTCTGCAATAGGGAACTGGGAGAAGAAGAATCCCACTTGTGGCTGCTACCACAGGCAAAAAATTCTTTGTCATAATTAAAGGAATCTCAAATAGATACGGATAATGGGGCAAAGTAAAAAAATCACATGGAATATAAGGAAAAAACCTTCCCAATATTTTCATACTTCTTACTACATTCTGAGGAACTTCTGAGCACTCCCTTTTTTCACAGATATTGAAGATTTATGGGGGAACAAAATGCAGTCTAGGGGCTTCCAGTAGGAGTTGTGCACAGGCTACAATCCAGCAAGTTCACAATCCCATTTGAATTTCATCCAGATGTTAGCAACAGAAGAAAGGATTACAAAAGCAATAGAAAACAGCCTCTTGGTTAAAAGACAACCGAGATTCTAGCTTCCTAGGGACAACAGAAGTCAGATGCTCTGCTTAGGCAGAGGTGCCCTGTCATCTGAAGCAAGATTCATAGTGAGCTTTGGGATGGTGTGGTTTGGAGACAGGGTTGTTTATTCTGGGCTGCCAAGTGAAGACAGAGCTGCCAAACATATGGGGAAATTGCTTTTAGCACAATTAATGGCTTCAGCTGAGACACCAGAACCTACCCAGAGCTGTCTTCAAAGTCAAGCAGGAGACAAATTCCTTTTCCAAAGATGAAGGGCACCACAAGAACCAAAAACACCAAAAGCCACTTTCAGAAATGGAAAAGAGAAACTAGCTTTGTTACCCATTTCATTTCTTTAAGCCATTCAAACCCAAGAACTGACTGGAAAGGGGTCAAGGAGCAGTATGGCACCCCACAAGGATTAGGGAACAAGGATGCATGGGTGGGCAGGCTCCAGGGAGCACCTGGTACTCACAGTCTCAATGACACAAAGCCACTGCTGTGTCTGTGATCTCAGGCAAGAGTGGAGCATTTGTCCACACGGGAGAAGTCACCAGAAGCAGAGCTCCTACACATGCCCAGGGCCTGGTCAGCGATGGCAGTGACTGTTAGGAAAAGAGGTAGTTCCTAGCACGGGACAAAGCAAAAATATCCCTATAAACAGAGCTAAAATTAAACCAGAAGCACACCCTGCCAGAGCTGGTCACTCAGCCTTCTCTACACTTCATTTAGGCAAATAAAGAATTGTTCCAGGAAAAGTACAAACATCCAGGCAGTTGTGACCCCATAAAAACTCAATTACGTAGGAGTTAACGTCAATATAAAACAGCTTTTTTCATTTACTGTAAATCTCAGTGTTTAAAACTGGGTTCTCTGGCTGTAGAAGATTAGACAACCAAATTTGAACTTTAGACTTTTTAAGGAAGGCAAAGGTTCTCTTTTGGCTGCTGCTGTAAGCAATTTCATCTCCTACCCAAACAATTAGGAATCTACTCCAAAGCATCCTCTTCAGCTGTTCCTTGCCCAGTGCTCCCTGCACCTTTCTTTGGAGAAGCAACCAGAGCACATCTGCAGTAGAGCTGAGGCAGGACAACACCCAACAGATTCTAAATGCAGCACCATTTAAAATGTAGCAGTTTATGTACATGTATCTTGAACCTGGATATATGCCTTGGCACCCTGGAGTTGAAATCTGGGGCTTTTGTTTAGGTGTGACCCAGACTCACACTATGTCCATCATTAGGTTTATGAGGCATTGTTTGCTAGTGCACCTCCACAGCAACACTCCCAATATCACAAGTTCTCTCAGATGTTGGTGGTTTTCCCCTCATGGATTGGGTTTTTGGCTTGCTTGTTTTTGGAACAGTCTAGGACTGGCACTAAGGCTGACTCCTGGAAGACGCCATAAAGCAGAGGTGTCCCGCCTTCCAAACCCTAACCAGCTGTACACTAAAATCTTGCACGGCCAAGAACCACAAGTCACACACTGCAGATCGGGAGAGCTGAACGGAGCCCAGGAAAACTTTACAGACAGAGGATAGCAAGTTACTCTAAAGTACCCCTGAGAGACTGGGCTGGATTTCTCACACAGCCTGCTCTCAGTGACCCTCTGCCACCAAACTTAACCTCCCTCTATTTGAGGTAATTAACATCTAGGGTTCTGAGCCAGCGCAATGCTGTCATGAAACAAAATCATGACTTGAACAGCTCACAGTCCACATGTGGTTCTGGCACTACAAGCTGATTCCCTTGGGCAATGACTTTCAGGTTTCTGTGATTTCTGGCATTTGGTTTTTTTAAAGAATGACTTTATTTCCTCACATTTATTAGCATTCAGATCTACTGTACACAGTGCTTGTTTCCTTCACATTCCTCCTGCTGCAATTTCTGGAACCACCTTTCATTGCTTCCATTTCTGTCCATGTTTGAAACTGGTTTCAACCAGCCGTGGTCAAACCACACCCCATATGACTGCAGACCATGGAATATGCACTGCATCAAACCATCTTGCTGAAGCAGTGGTTTGTAATATGGTTGCTGGTTGATTGTTTGTCTGAAAATCCCTATCCACAAGAGACACTGAAGTAGTGCTAAAAGGCAGGCTAGCTCCAGAAACATTAGGGTGTTTGTGCTGCAGACTTCTGGACAGTGTAGTTCTGTTGACAGATGTGATTCCTGACCAAAGGAGCAATGCCAGCAGCAGCTTCCAGCACAAGGACAGCACCTTTACCAGTTTCACAGACTGAAGGTGGAGTGGTATTGAGACACCATACTAATAAGCCTATACTTTGTCCCATCAGATGAGTAATCCTCCTGAGATGCAGTAAAGACCTCTTAATGAAGGAACTGCTCTAAGGATCAGCAAACTAATACTGTGTTCAATTTGGTTCCAGTTTCCCAAGGAATGTGGGAAGGCAGGGGGTAAAGAGATCGGGAAAGACAAGTGTAATGAGTCAGTCTTTGGAAACCTAGTTACAGATTTGACTCTAGTTACCTCATATACAGGCTTGTTCTAGAGTTGTGGCCAGAGAGCACTCATGGTTTCAAACTGAAGCACACAAACTTGGGACTCCGCCACTGCTGAATGTCCCCAAGTCAACTTAACACTACAGCTAAGCTCACTCTGTTATGCTCCCTCATGAATATTTTCCCTGCCCCTGGGTGAAAACACTGGTCTCTGGTTTCCAGTCCCAGAGTCCTCTCAGCCTCCATCCTTGGGGAGTCCAGGCCAAAGACCTCTTCCTCCTCAACCCCACTGACCATCCCTCTGAGTCTACCCTGCAAGAAGCAAGGCTCAAGAGAAGAGAAGCCATTATCCTTCACAAGCCTGGAGCCCTCTCCCACCAGTACACAAACACAGCCACTGGACAGTCCTCCTTCCTCACACATATGACATTCTTTCAGATCTCACATGAAATTCTCCACTGATTCCTCTTCTGCCTCTGCTATGCAACTTGGCCTTCAACCCAGTGCTTCCAGCTTTACCTAGCCCATAGGTCAGGCGTGACAGAGCTTTCTTCCATGCAGTTCTGCATATAGACATTCCTCAACTGGTCCACCCACCACCACTGAACCAGACACATGTGGAGAACGTGTTTCAGCGCAGGAGGCAGAGCTGCTTCACAGTGACTAAAGGTCAGTTACTGAGTGGTGAAGAGCTAAAGTTGAGAAGGAACATTTGAACACCGAGTGGTAAGAATCACCCAGCAAGCAGAAAACCCCAAACCCTTAACCCACAGTTTGGGAAAGTAACTACACTGGATGTGAGTTGCATCGTTGGTGCTGGGACAGCCACTGTGTCTTTGTATCTGCCTTACTACAAGCCAGCTGTGACTGACACACAGGCAGGGCAGAGGGACATTCATTAATGAAGTTACCCATTTGCTAAAGTAATCCATCACAACACTCAAGAAGGGAAGTTTTATGTAACAGTGCTTGGCCAATCCATCATAAACACAGAGAGAGGTTAAGGTGCAAGAGGTATCCCTTTGCCTACAGCCAGGACAAGCAGATAAGGTGTAGGGAATGGTCTTCAATTGCTTCACGAGATGGCTGTGGCATTGCAGCTGGGACACAGTGCTTTGGAGTCAGCCAGTTCTTCTGCTGTGCCACAAGTATTGGTTTCAGAAACCCCCGCTGCCTCCAGGTCCCCTTCATGCACCTCCTCAAGCTCATAGAGCGTAACTCTACTAAGGGGATTAATTTCTGACAGAGCTTTTAAATCCTTATCCCTTTTTAACCCATGGAAATGTTCTCACCAATAGCCCACTAACAGAAACCAGACACCCCAGCTTCCCCACTCAGCCCCTCTGCACAGCTACTGCCAGCCTCATCCCTGCTTTGCTCCTCCCAGCCTGCTCGGCTTCATGCTCTTCATGGGTGTATTCTGCAAAGACAAATCCCACCTTGAGGGATGAAAAGACAGACAATACCCAAGAAATGCCAAGAAGCAGGAAGCAGTGTCAAGATGTAGCAGTATACAACTCCTTGCAACAGTAAGCAGGACAAAGCCTAAAACAACATGGTCTATCTAAGAGGCAGTAACAGTCTCACTTTGCAAAGGAAAATGTGGACTGCTCCAGTCACACCGTTTTTTTAAAAACTCATGGTATTGTGTTAAGAGTTGTCTAACTTTTTCCCCACCAAGGTAAAAAAATAGGCACTGCTTCACATATGCTAAAATATTTGGCTGTCAACAGATTTTCATTTTAAAAAAATCTTTTATTCCAATACAGAAAAGAATTGTGTTTCATAGGAAGATTAATCTCCATCTCACAATTGATACACCCCATTATCACCTCCTGGGATCTGCTGTGTTCAGATGAATAAACTGAGATGACACAGTCACATATCCCAACCATCTTCTTTTCAGTTTATGTGACAGGAAATAACTGGTTCCTTGGGTAGAGCCTGCAGTACTTGACTGATCTTTCTGTGGTGGCTCAATGAGTCTACCAGCTACCAACACAGATCCAGCAGTCAGCTGCACCTGAGGTCAGAGTCCAAGGGAGGGCTCCAATTTCTACAGGCATTAAGAGAAACCTGTCCAGGGAGGAACTCAAGTGAGCACCCTACTCAGTGCACGAAGCTAAAGAGCTGGGGCAGTATGCTGAGGCAGGAGAGGATCTCAGTAAAAGGGCAGACAGCCTTCAGCTTGCTGTTAGGCCCTTTTTTACAGCCTGGCAGAAACAGGCTTATGTTTTAGCACAATCTGTGCATGGAAAGGTCTGATCCCCTCCAGATCCATGCACAGGACATGCTGCAAAGTGACAGCCAACACCAACCACAGATGTGCCTGCACAAATGCTGCCAGAGGGGGCAAAAGAAAAGAACAAAGAGAAACACAGTGTTTGTTTATCCAGGAGTATGAACTAGTCTGAGGTCAGTTATAGAGGGCCTTGCTGCACCGAACCCCGGCAACTTGTCAAGTTAGGCACTGATCAGAGCCACATCAGCCTGCCTGTGGCAGAGATGTCACTCTGCTCAGATCTCAGAGCAGCCCTTGGATACCTCCTAATTCACCCTCTGGCTATGCCCTCCAGCAGTGCTGGGGGACTTGCTGTGTCAAGAGCCCTCCCCAGTCCAAGTTGGCTCATCTGCTTCATCAGTCTGGCCTTGTGAGATGAATGCAGGAGGCTGCAGGTTTAGCTGAGATCAAGCCAGTACTTTGCCACAGGGAACTGTGCATGCTACAACACTGCTTTAAGGTCAACAGTTAAATCAGTGGTATTTCATTACTTTAAAATAGTTGACAAACTGGTATCTAAATGTAGAAAGCTAAATATTCCTCCTTTCCTCCACCCCCCTTCCCACTTCTATCCCTCTTTTCCCATCCCACTGCCCTCCCAGTAAGGCAAAGTATGGGATTAAATCTCACTAATTGTTCCCAGGAAATATCTTCTCCTTCAGTGTACTGCAAACCCTACCTTGGTTGAGGTAGGTCAGAGTTTCTTCGTGCAGTTTCACGGCGGGTGAGGTGGCTGTGCAGAGGACATACTGGAAGGGTGGCAGTTTGGCATCGTTCTCAGGAGACAGCTGTGGTTCCTCCTGCTTGAAGATCGGCAGTGCAAGGACATCTCTGCAATGTACAATTTGTACACAGTTAGCTGCAAAGAGTTTATGGACTAGCCTAGCTTCAATCTGCATTTGGTTCTCATGAGCTGAGGTAACGGGGGTGGTCTCTAGAGAAACACTGGGTTAAAATGGCTAGCAGAGGAAGAATTTAAGGTAACCAGGCAACTTCTGTGTCTAGGATATCAGTACTGCACACAAAAGAACATGGCACTGGCAAAACAGAGCATGTCTGAGAATTAATGCAGGTTTTTAAGAAATAAATCAGATTTACTTTTCAGTTAAGCAGTCTTCTTGATGAGGAAAAAAAATACCAAAAATAGATTCTTCATCCTTATGGACATACATTTGATTAAGAGTTCTCAGGGTCTCAGATGAAAGCCTTTCAGAAAAAATAAAGCAAGAAAGGGCACTTTGACAGCTGAATGTCACATTAGTAAAATGTCTTCAAGTAGCAGTCATGGGTGAGAAGCAGACACAGCTCTGGCGTTGAAAGGAGATGTTTGCGTAAATGATGGAATGAACTGCTGGATTAATTGACTCATAATATCTCCCTGCATTCTAATAAACCTGGTCCCAAGGAATCACACAGCTCTTAAGTCATCACTGGGCTACCTTTGTAAATGCACACATAGGTGCACAAGAGCAGCTTCACTAGGAGCTGCACACAGCCCCAGTTCCCACTTCTTTACAAAATGTTGATACTGACCTGCCTGCTGATTTAGTCCCAGGCTGAGCCCAACCCACACTAATCCCCAAGCAGAACTGGTATTAGCAAGGCTGAGAGCTCAACAAATGATCAGTTGATTAGTACAAAATGAGAAGTCAGAAATAAGCATCCTTATCCCAGCCTGTCTGATACTGAAGAACCACACTAGCCTTTCCCATGCCACTAACATTGTTGATCATTGTGTCCACCTACTTAAAACATTAATACCCTTCCAAATTAGGAGGATTATACTGAACATGGTGACAATTCTGAATGAGTGATTCTTTTTCTCCTCTATTTCTTCCAGATGTGTGAGGACTCGAGATTCCCTCTACAGAGACTGCAGTTCTGCTCCTTTTGACAATCCCATGCACAAAATGTTTTAAGAAAACCATTCAGCATGTACAGGCATGCACCCTGAAAGGGCATTAAGAATTTTTTCCTTGCCTGTTCAGTTAATGATCCACTCATAGCGCTCACAACCTTGAAGACTACCCAGGTCATCAGTGAAACAGCGCGGCAGTTTAGAGTTAATCGCTCAAGTGCCTGGTTCAAACACAGGTATTCCTATTTACGGGAAAACAATGCCAAAGAGCAAATTGTGCCATTTCAGATGCAGACAGGAGAAAAGAAACACCCATCTCTGTTTCCATTCTCTCTTCCAACCCCACGCCCTCAATATTATCACCCACTCGAAGGCATCTAGCCCCATTTGCTTCCTGGCATTACTGACATAATCACAGCTCTTGCCTAACTGCTGCCACAGAGAGGGTTTTTTTCCCCTAGTGATGATTTACTACAGTAATGAAGTGACAGAAATGCCTGCAGTAGATTTCTGAAATAGACAGCATTGCTCCACACACATGCAGGATCTGATACTGCTCCGGAGCCATCTCACTGAGCCCGGTGCCAACATTTGCTCCTAACCCGCTCATCTGCACAATGCTCTCGGAATGCCTGTGGCTTTACAGATGGGAACAGGTCAAAAACTCTGGCGCCTGAAAACCTCTGCAGTTCGGCAGAAACAGTGCACAAAATCCAGCCCGGGTTTAACAGTTAGGGGTGAGGAATTTGTACACATACTCACCTGGAACAGTTGAGGAATTTAGGCAAGGGAAGTCAAAATTTAAATACCATATTTCACATCAAGCTCTTTGCACCCCCACACCTGCCAGCACAGCTGTCTGATCGCTGAACACTGCAAGCATAGAGGGATCCACGACTTGGTTTCTGGAGAGCTTCACCATATTAATGCTCCAGCGAAGCCACACAAGTTAATCACATTTTTATTCCAAGAGCATTTGAACTAATGGCCTGTGGTATAATTGCTTTGCGTCAAAACCTTCTTAAACATTCAACTTTATTGCAAGTGTTTGGGACTCAGACTGAAGTCAAAAGAATTTTGAAGTTGTAAGTATATGTCATCACAACACTACCTCAACTCTTCACTCAAGAGCTGCAGATCAAGTTTAGGGAAAAACAGGCTTTTACAACAGTTCCTATCCTTAAAAAGAAAAAAAAAGTTGAACTCCTTAAAACTCTCCCAAGTTTCACCCTCATGCTAAAGATTTACAGGTCTGGTTTTAAATAACAGTTAGTTTGCATACCTGGGAGGAGAGACAGTTATTTGAGAGTTCAGTCAGCTGACAGAACTGAGAGTAAAACACATACTGAGTTTTCATAAAAAATGAATGAAAATTTACAAGAATTTTTCTGTAGTATCATCTTGCTCTAGCTACAAATACCACCGCGGTACGGCAGAATTTACACGGATGTCTCAGATACACAGAAAGCTCTTGATCTCTGCAAAACATAACTTCCGCAAACTTTTCTTACAGCAACTTCAAATATTGTACTGTTTCAGTTTCTTGTGCAGTCACTACAAGGGGGTATGGAAAGTCTTCAGAAAGGCATTGTTCGGCAGAAAAATGCCCCTGTTAGAAATGCGCGTCTTGACACATTCTCATGGAAAATGAATTGGCCAGAATTAGCCATCTTTACATAAAAAAACAAGGGTTTTGTTCAACCAACCTTCCCTGAAACACCTGAGAGTATTGTTGCCATGAAAGCGATTGTAGGGATTTTAATCCAGACCAAACCCACCATGGTCATAGAGGCAGATACTCACTAAAACTGAAGTTTGTTCCTAAAACACCAACAGGTCACCTCCATACCAGCAGCCTTCCTGACAGAACAGGTATCCTTTATCCCCCAGCTAGCATCAAGCCATCAAAAATAAGCTAAGGTGTTTTCTGGCCCATTAAAGGGAATTTAAACTGTGGAGTGAAGCCTTGCACAGACCTGATGATCTTGTAGCACTCCTGCTACCAATCCATGGGGTTAATGAAGCAGCCTGAACACCATAAACACACTCCAATGGAGAATAGGCACAAGCAACAATGCTGATCCTCCTCTGCTACTCCCATTTTCACTGTCCTAAACTAATCAGATTTGCAAGTGCAAAGCAAGAGAGAACAAGACTTTTGCCACAGACATGTTGTGAAACTGAGTTATTGACATAGAGGGAGGAGATGAAGAATCTTGTACAAAGAAGTGGCATAGGTGCCAGAAGTCAAGATTCTCCCAATATTCTATCATTTGATAATGGGAGATTATTATTTAGTCCAAAATAAAATTCCTTTGCAAGTACACTGACAGGCAGCATGAATAGTCAAGATAGCATGTCTCCTTGAAAGGGAAGCATTATCTGCATTCGAAGTGCTTCCCCAAAAAAACTCAATGTTCTCTCAAGAGTGGTTATTTGGGGGTACATTTGAGAGTCAGGGTTCTTGGGCCACAGCCAGGTTCTCCACAGCCACAATTGAGCAAAATCCCACTCCAGCAATCGACACCAGCTGAAGGCTGAGCTTTACATCTTCAGAAAGCAAATAATTCACAAGCACCCAGCAAAAAGGGAACTCCCAAAGTTGCCTGCTTTGACATCGTTCGGAGGGAGGAAACACGGGTTTGTGCTACACATGTCTACAGACTATTGTTTAGCAGCCCTTGTACTTAAATTAGGCACATTTAATTAAACGCAACTGTGCGGAGGCAGGAAAAAGCTGGTTTAGGCAAGTTCAGAAAGTGAAATTCTGCGCTTTTCACACATCGTCCCAAAAAGCAGAGAAATAAATCCTATCCCCAGAAAACTGGGTGCCTTCTCGATTTGCCAACAGGCGTTCTCCGCAGACTTTTGACAGCGCTCCGCCGCTGCCGCACCTCCTCCCTCGGAGCTGCGCTACCCCAGCCCGGGGAAGAGGGAACCCGGCACAAGCAATAAAGCAACGCTGCAGAGAGCTGTCTAACGAGGCGCTAAAAAAATAAAGAAGGAAGGAGAGAAAGCAAGAAAGAAAANCAGCCCCGGGGCGGAGCGCAGGCCCTGAGGGACGGCCCTGCCCCGGAGCGGGCTGTGAGGGGCCGTGAGGGCCGGGGGCCGAGGGGCGCGGCATCCCCGGGGCGGCTCAGGGCGATCCCCTCTGCTGGGGGTGCTGCCTGACTTCTGAGCTGTCTGTGTGTTAAACCGAGCCGCTCCATCCGACACCAGCGTGAAAACCCTGCTCAGGTTCCTCTGAGGTCCCTGTTTCCTTTAAATGAACGACAGCTGATGGCTTTAGCTCAGGGCTGTCTCTTACACTGCCCTCTGCCTCATGTTAATGCGACCTTTGTGTCGGGGGGTATTTTCCAAGTGAGAGAGCAAGAGGCAAAGTTTGCCAGAGGAGGTGCGCGAACAAGAGAACAGTGTCAGAGACTAAAAACTCACCCCAACCCCTTCGAAACCCTCCTGTCTTTTCTGCCTCAGCTCCCCCACACACTACGGAGAAATCTGTTTCTTTTCCATTTCAAATTGCAGATCCTGATCCTCACCCGCAAAGCTGCCCATAGCTGTTGTTTTTCTATCCCCCTGCTCTCAGGGCACCTTCTGTCCCACCAGTCCTGCTCTGCTGATAGTTTGGAGAGGGGGAGCAAAAGGGTAGAGCGGCTCCCTGTTTGGTCATTTCTTATTTTCTGTCCACCAGGAGAAATGGAAACAGACCTTTGATTACTCTGAGTCACTAAACACCTTTCAATGAGTTTTTCAGGAGAGGGCTTCCTATCCCTGAGGTTCTTGGTCAAATTTTAGCTGCAAAAAAGGCTTTACTCAGGGTAGTTGTTGGCATTCACTGTCAGATTTCACTGTCAGATGAGTTTTTTCAGACAGATGAATTTTCTATTCTCCTGCCATGAGTATAGAATATTTTTATTGTCATAACATTCATAGATCATAGTTAGGTCAAGCCCAATAGAGTTGAATGCAGTATAACTATGGGCATTAATTTTTCGTATCTTGAGGTAAAGAACAAGGTAGCCTGAAAGATAACTAAGCCGCTTTACCGAGATGTTACGAGTCTAAAAGTTTTTAAGATGCATTGTTTATATCAGCTTGTCTCTGTTAATTTCAGACTAAGGAATAGCACAAATCAATGTGCCTTTACAGTATCCTCGGTTACTACACAGTCAGACAAACACTGGTTCTAGCAAAGCAAAAAGGCTGGAGTTATCTTTTTTTATACTCTTGAAAATATTTAGCTCTGCTCACACAACATCTGAGACCTTGATTAAGCAAAGACTATATGTAGCTCTTGGCAGAGAAACAAGGCAAAGTTTGCTGAGCTGTCCAAGGACTTCTCTAATCAGTAAATATCCTTCCACAGTTTAAGTAGTTTGCTGCACCTACTGGGGAATATGAAGTCAAATGTAAAAGTAAATTGCCACACTGTATGAAACAAAGGATCCCATCAAGTCTGGCATGATATATTTTCTTTACTGTCTTTTTAGAAAGTACGTATATTGGAGTGAAAATTACTTTAAAATAATCCCACTCATTTCCTCTCTGGCCTGTTGATGAATGTGGAAAATAAGGTGAAATCTCCCTGTAAATTTTACAGAGACTCTGGTAGCAGCTCTACCTTCTAAATGTTCCTGTCCTTCCCATTCCTTTCTAAGCCAAATCTGATGAAGAAAAATACTTCTTTGTTCCTTGTCTACCACTCCTGGAAGAAATCTCAGGCATTTTCTGGTCTAACTGCTGCTCTTCCCCCAGTGCAGAAGTTTGTACCACAGCATCAAATACTCTCTCCTGACCTTCAGAACCTGCCACATCACATAGGCTGGATCACCCTCTGCTCCCCTTGGGGGCTCCCAGCATCTGCTCTTCCTCTTGCCTTAACACAACCCCTCGGTGAAGAAGTCTTCTCCACCACAGCATTCTCACCCAAACCTCCCTTTACTCTTCTACTCCCTTCCAGATCAAAGAAATTTCTTTGCTGGGCTGGTTGCTTTTCATCTCTCATTTTAGATGCTTGTTCAATTTCCCATGGTAAAATACTTTGATCATATGATTAAAAAGGGGATTGATTGAATATTTTGTTGGATGGATTTTTCTACTTGAGATAATTCTATGAAGGAACCTTGGGGTACTTTTTGTGTTGAAAAAAGGTGTTCTAAAAAAAAGAATCCTTTCCTGTGGATGTTTGTACCTGGCAGCCCAAGTACTGTGCCAGTGAGTTCAGTCCAAAAGTTCATTCTGCTGCTTCACTGTTCGTTGCAATCCCTTTAGCTAAGCACTGAGTGGGAAACATCTTTCATCTGCTTCACTGGAGAGTCAAGAGGTTTTGATCAGCTTTTCAGCACCTGGAACCAAACTAGTAGAATTTGCAGTGAAGTGGCTGAGACACAGTCACATATCCAGTTCCCTTTCTGCTCTGGAAGAACAGTGTTCCCATTAGCCAAGGGGCTAAAGGGATGTGAGCATTATAACACTGCAGAGATGGCTACAGATCTGTAAAAGAAGTGAAACACTTAACTCACACAAAACTGAAAAGAAACAAAGCATCTCTATACCTTTATATCTTCCATCACAAACATCTGAGTTGCTTCTGGGATGTCTGACAGGGGTTCTATATCAGTTAAACAATTTTGTGTGCACAAAGCCCCAGATAAATTTAAAGGATCAAGGGTGAACATTATGCTGTATTGAAGAGCTTCCAAAAGCTGCTATTAGTTCATTATGGCATTAGTCAAGGTTATTCAGGGATTACTCCACTTCCCTCTTGATGCACAGACCATAGAATCTGGATGAACTGCAGGGATCTGAAATGAGCTGCAGAGACTTACAGAGATGGTCACCCAAGCACTGGATATGCTCTTAGGAAAAACAGTCAACATGTGCCTTTTGTGTTGCCTTTCTGTGTATTTTAGCTCACAAGTTTCTAGACTTCGACTTGGGCATCCTTGGGGGAGTTAAACTGAAGGAGGCTCTGCAAGATAACCAAGAAACGTGACTGGGCTGTGGCTGGCTAATTTGCTCAACTTTCCCTGGAAAACACTGAAGGCACCAGAAACTGGAAAGGACGGGAAACCTGAGGATTTAATCAACTGCAATATTATGAATGAAGAAAGGAACAGCTTTTATACAGCCCTTATTGCACTAAATAAAAAAAAAAAAAACATTGCCTTGCTTTTGACAGGGTTTGGGACTGCTTCCGGTGGCAAGTACAGGCTCTCCCAGGTAGCCCACTGACCCTCAAGGTCTCCTCATCTATTCCATGCTAGAACACTTTTCAGATGGAAACCAGCTTAGATGGGTTCCCATTGCCCTCTACTGAACAGAAGCGCTGGGCAGTGGCTAACGCCAAGAGTATGAATGTAGTCGTGGTGTTACAGCCAAGGAGGAGGACACTGAACTGGAAAATCTGAGAATGAGCAAGGTCTTGAAAGTGTGCTTTATACTGACAGAAACACAGAGCTTATTTTGGTTTTACAAGAGGAAGATTAACAGGTGACTCAAACGCAGTCTATAAATACTCACATGGAAAATCAACATTTCATAAAAAATGCTCCTGAACCTCACAACAAAGATACAAGAGCCACAGAATAAACACTGCAAGTTAATAAAGCGAGGCTAAGAACAGACTGCAGTGAATGTAATCAACCATGAGTTGATTTGTTTGTAATCAACCATGAGCAACTTTCCCAAACTTTGTGGTTAAAGCCACCTCCCACCATCCCCATTTTCTAGATATAATTACAGACTAATTTTTTTTCACCAAAAAAAAAAAAAAAAAAATTGAACAGAAAGGAATTCATTTAGGTCCTCTGGCCAGTTTAACAGAGGAGAGAAAAGAAGGACTCTTTCTATCTTTACAATCTCTGACGTCTCCTGCCAAAGGCTTCCAAATGCCATCTTACTGCAGTCACCTCCTGCTCTACCTCGTGAGTGTGAAGCAATGTGTCCCCTTCCCTGACAGTCAAACTGCCCTGATGCTCGTGTGTTGTGATGTGCTGTCAACACAATCATCCTGACACAATGAGAACCACATTAACTGAACTTAATAGCAAAACAAATATCAGGAAGAATACCACACAGACTGGCTTATTTTCTTATTCAAGTCATTCATTAAAACCCTCACCATTTTCTTACTTATCAGGGGTCACCATCAAATTTCCAGCTGCCACTAAATTTCCAGGCACAACATTGCACTGATGCATCCACGAGGTCTTTTTGCCACAGAAATTAAGCCTCATTTGTGAGCTCTCCCCAATGTCATATTAATCATTTTGACTGTCCTGATTTTATCACCAGAATCAAAATTTTCTTTCTTCCTGGTGAACATTTCTTTTAGAGTCATTTTGTTGTGGAAACAAAAAAATATTTACACAATGAAGAAGATGGATGATTGGATGACAAAATAAGTGCTTTTTAAATGCTCATTATACATCTATTGGCATTGGCTGTCTCATTGTGAGCTACAGGCTGCAATCGTGGGGACACACAGTAGCCGTGTTTACATTGCTGCAAGAGAGACCTCCAGAGCCAACAGCACGAGCAGGAAAGCAGTACATGACTTAAAAAAAAAAAAAAAAAAAAAGAACAACACCAGAAAAAACAATCGTGTACTTTTTGGCCAGCAGCAGACACTGACTCTGCAAACAGCTGTGCCCAGAACATGACTGGGGGTTAGTTATGGACTCTCTGCCCGAGGTCACTGTCTGTGCTGCACTCCTGCCCTGGCTGAGCAGTGTGAAAACATCACACCCTCACACACCAGGGTGGCAGAGCAGGGGGGACGTCACTGCCTGGTGCAGTGGCAGGAGGTGAAGCATTGTCACTCAGAGCTGACAACAGCCCAGCTCTGCTCACAGCTCTGCTGCTCGAGGAAGCTTTGATTCACAACTGAAAAATTGTAGCTGGGACAAAAATATCTGTGGTGGCTGCATGTGTCCCACATCCACCCACCAGCCTGGTCTGCCAGCCTACCCCAAACACTGGTGTCAGCATATGCAGGGAGAGGAGAGCAGGGAAAGGAGAGGCCAGGAGCCAGGCAGCAGCAGGAACTGACTGCTTCAGCCGGCTTTGCCAGGGGTGCGTGTGGGAAAGCAGAAGAGGTGCCAGAAGATGTCCAGTCCATAGATCCCACAGACCAAGGCTGTGTCCTCTCTACTCATGGAAGGAGAGTCCTAAAAGTCTGAACAAGAGGCAGAAGACTCCCTCTGGAGATTTGCAGGCACCGCCAAACTGGGTGGAGTGGTTGGCAGACTGAGCACCAGTGCTTTGATCAGCGGGACCTTTGGAAACTTGAGGCCAAGAGAAACCTCACTGGGTTTTGCAGAGCCATGCAAAGCACTGTACCAAGCTGGAATCACCCCGTGTATCAGTTCAGGCTGGGAACTAACAGACTAACAGACTGCAGAACAGCCCTACTGAGGAGGACCCAAGTGTTGTCTTGAAAGATTAAATACAAAATAACAGTTCCCCCTTTCCACAAATGAGGCAAACCATTCCTTCCATGCTTGAAGGCATTAGGCTAGCAGTGTCTGAGGATGATAAGGTCAATAGCCGCCCACTATGCAAAGGCATTAGATGAAGTCAAGCACTTCTCATTAGCAGCAATGATCAAGGCAATGTCCACAAGCTGTCACTCAGAGATTAGACTGAGCATTAACAAAAACTTCCTCACCAGAGGACTGGAACAGGCTACCAGACAGGCTGTGTTGTCTCCATCCTTGGACATGTTCAAGATGACAGCAGCAGAGCCATGGTTGATGCAATCCAGTGTAGGCTCCAGCCCTGTTTTGAGGTGGAGTTTAGATAGAGACATTCAGAGGTCACTTCCCACCAACATTTCAACAAGTCTATGAGATCCTGCAAGGGGCAGTATGGTCTTGACACAGGTTTTAGTGTATGTGCCCCACAATCCCCTTCCTGGCCAAGGCCATGTCCAGGTCTTTACCACACATGTAATGCCTTAGCACATGTGGGATGTCCACAGCTTCCCACTTCATGAAGAGACTTACGATAAAAGGTCTGCATGCTGCTCTACTGCATGTGCTGTCCTGCCCCAGTGAGACCTCTGTGCAAAAGCCAACTCAAAAGTGGTTATTTTTAACTCTAGAGGAAAGGCTTTATTATCATCTGGAGCTGGCAAAGTAACAGTGTCAAGTAGCCACATCCTCTCCAATGTAAACTCTTCAGACATGAAATAATTCCAGGATAATTATTAGACACAGTTGAGCATGTAGAAAGAATTCAAATGCTCCACCCCAGGGCATTTATCTGTTGTAGGACATCACAAAGCATGAAATACATTACAGTCTTTAATTCCCCCTGAAACACTTTTAAACATTTTAAATTCATTGAGAGGAAAACAGTTCAGGATCCTTCATGTACTCAAAACACCTTTCAATAGTCCCTCAGAGAATGCTTGGTACCTCAGCAGAATCACAACTTACAGCTACAAGATCGCTAGTCTTTCACAAACCTATTTAAAAACTCAAAATACAAGAAAATACTGGCCATTATTATCACAATTATTATAACAATATTTGTTCCTTGTTTCAAAGTCAAGCTTCCATCAAATGAGGTTTTTCTTATAGAAATGCTCTAGTTACATTATTCACACAACAAATTCATAACTAAGAAGAAGATAGACTGGAAAAGGGAGTGTGGTTCTCTTTTATTAGCTACATGTAGTCTGACTGTAATTATTCCCAACTGGAATATTTGTACATAAAAGCAATTTTGCAACGACAGTAATTTGTACAATTATTCTAATAACATGTTATTCCCTTAATTTTTATAAACAAAATCTAAGACTCTTTTTTTATTGTGTTTGCACAGCAATTCCCAAGTCAAATAATGAAGCCTCCAAGTTCCCTGCAAGGTAAGGTAAGGTGAGGTGAGTGGAGAGTGATCTCTACTGCTAGTTACAAATGCATTTATTTCCTCAATATTCCTTTCTCCCCCAGGATATCCCAGATTTCCTGCTTATACAAGGTGTCATCTCTTGCCTCTGCAAGTCCTGTGGGGCAAGTTAACACATTTTTATTAACAAGTTAATACATTTGTATTAATTTCATCTGATGGTACAGAGTGGATGCACCTGACACTTGCAAATATCCCATCACCATTAGGTAATGAGAAAGTCATCTCACACTGCAGGAAGCTTAAGGGCAAACTGACAGCACTGAGACAATGATGAATGTGTGAATAAACCCCAGGGTGATGAGTCCCAGTCTAGCTCTCCTTAGCAGCCATACAGCAGGACCAGGGAGAAACCATCTCTTTCAAGGTGGGACATGCAGTGCTGATGTCTGTGATTGCACTTTCTTCTCACACACCCAGGGATCAACTTAAGAATTGTTTGAGAAAAAGTAGTGGAGCTACAGGAATGTAAAAAAACTGCAGGTGGAAGAAGAATCACAGAATATCCTGAGTTGGAAGGAACTCACAAGGATCACTGAGTCTAGCTCCTGTTCCTGCACAGGACACCCCAAAAGTCACACCAAGTGCCTGAGGACATTGTCCAAACACTTCTTGAGCTCTGTCAGGCTCAGTGCTGTGACCACTTCCCTGGGGAGCCTGTTCCAGTACCCAGTCACCCTCTGGGTGAAGAGCCTTTTCCTGATATCCTCATATCTAACCTATAGACTTTATTTTCCACATAACAGTGAGTACATTGATATGACTTCACAACAACCTTAGTGAGACCAATAGAAATGTGACAATTTTGGCACGTTCCCACACAATCCAGGGCAGTGGTTTAAGACACTGTTGTTTCCAAATGTTTTAAGACAAATTACCAATTTCAAGTCTCCTTAATACACAAATAATCTGCCCACTGAGGTACCTTTGTGCTGTGGATAAAGACTTCCCAGAGAGGAATGGGACAGCATCTGAGGGCATGATCAGTAATGAATACCTTCAAATAGGACAATCCCAGCGACCAAAGCACAGAACTGCTACATCTCCACTTGCCAAAGAAGGCTTGTGGGTTTGTTTTCATCGTGCAATGACTAAGCTCACTGCACAGCCCTCCTGGGGGCCATTTAGCTTTTCCCATGGTGTAGCTGGGGGAGGTCAGCAGCAGTTCTGAGGCACAGTGTTCAGTACTGCTGGCTACAGCATGGCAAAAACGACCCATTTTTGTATGGTCTGGCTCTAGGTCTGGCTGTCAAACAGCTGTTGGACTAAAGAGACAACAGATACTAAGGATAGAAACAAAGCTCACTGTACCCAGCAGAAACTGTTGTCTTCAGTAGGATTTTGTCTCAGGCTAGAAGCACTCCCGTATTTCATAGCAAAGACAAGCGCAGACTTTCAGAGGAAGTTTTTCTATTGTTCTACTTTAATCAATCAGTGCCAATTAACCAGCATTTAGTTTCAGCTCAAGGAAGGAATGATAGACATAATTATGTCCGCAGACAGACATCCCATCAGCTTCTCCAAATCATTAATTGCCTCAGATGAATTAGCAATCAATTAACTGAGATTAAAAAGGTCTAACACACAAACCATCTTCATTCCCCTCTCTAGAACCAGAATGACACAAAATTGCCACCCAACCTCTGTGTATGTTTATATAAATGCAACCTTACTCTGTCCATAAAAGAGTTTTTCTGGTTCATCCCAGGACATGGGTTCCTCTGACACTGAAATACAATGTGGATTTGCTCTTAGCTGACCCTGAGCAGGGAATGGAATAACCACTCCTGCCATGTCTGTTTATAAGGCATCAGATAAACAACTGTGTTACCACAGAATAATTCAATCAAGAGCCTTGTGCTGTAGATACATGTTGCCCATCATAAAAGAAATTTATGGTCTTGAAGACAGGTTATTGTAGAGACTAAAGATGTGAAAAATATAATACTAGTGTGAAATAGGCTAAGGCTGTAGTAGTTCTAGTGTAGGTCTGCCTTCCTTAATTGACTTAGTATAAATATTTGTTTAGGATAGGGTGCAGAGCATCCTGAATTCCCTGGATTGTGCCAGTGGGATCTCATAGCTATAAACACTGAAGATGAATCAGATGAATCCTGCCAAACATGTGCTTTCATTTATCAAAACAAGATAAAGAAACCTGGTCACAATTTAGAAACATCTCTTGGGAATGGTCTTTTCTTGACACAAACAGAAGTGAGGTGGTAACACTGCAGGGGAAGCTGAGTGCATCCAGCAAGGTCCAGCTCATAACACCTGGTGTGAGCAGTAGCAGTCATGGAGAGTATGAATGGTGAGACAGCACTGTTATTTTTATGATAAATCAATAGAATAAACCCAAAGTCACATCATCTACTTAGTAGTGTCAAGCAGTCAGATTTATATCTAATTATCATAGCTGCTTTTCAATAGTTTCCATTTGTTTGGAGTGGCTAGCATTTGGATTTTATCATCATATCTTCCTCCTGTACTTTTTTCTTCAAAAGCATAAAGTAAATTATACTGGAGTTCTTCTTCCTGCAGGTTTCTTGTTTGGACTGTCCTAACCTTAGCAGTGAGCAAAATTATGAGGTTTTAATCCAGCAATCCAAACACAAACTGCACTGAAGAACCATCCGTACCATTGGTGCCAGTGTACAGAATGACTTGGAATCCATGGGGAATTCCAGGGAAAAAAGCCACATTGTGATAATATTTACAAAAGGGGAGGGATGGCCTCCTTGAGCAGCTTGCTAATTACCCATATCTAGGAACTAAACAGTAAGTAACACGATGATATGGAGAGATGTCTCTTGGTGGAGGCTGTGGGTGGCACACCAGATGTTATCCCACCTTAGCAACAGGGAGTTGGGAACAATCACACTATGACCTTTCAGTGAAAAGAAATGCGCTTTTAATAGAGGTAACTTCTTCTCCTGCTCTCACCCCTGTGATAGTCTGAGGCTTTATTTCAGCCTGTGTCCTTTGCTGTAGGTCATCCCTTTTTTGCTGGATCCAGCCTAATGTTGTATCTCTGCCAGGTCCAGCCCAGCATGGCTGGCATGGATAGATGTGGCCAGAGGAGTTTTCCTTTGCAGCCCCTCACCTGTGGGGATTTAGGTGCCAGGTGCAATCCCATGGCTCCTCCTGGATGAGGGAGTCATGCTGCAGCAGGCTTCAGCCAATGACCTGGAGACCCTGCAAGGGCTCAGGTTGCTCCTGGTGTTGTTTCCTCTCCAGTGGGAAGTGATTGCACTTCACAGGCCAGCTGGCTATAGATGTGACTTTTAGGGGATCCCATCTCTACTGGAAATAAAAATAATGGCTGAAAACCATTGAACTACATAAATGCAAGAGCCTTCCAGTGGCCTTGAATATGCTATTCATTGAGGTCGGAAGCTGCTATGGAATTTTTCAATACATGATTTAATCAGGGCAGCCTGAGCTCCAGAAGCAGAGGGAGGAAACCCTTCGACTCTGGAGCCAGGGGCCCTCGGGCAAGGAAAGGGAACATTTTCAATGGCTTTTAGAGGACACATTGGCCAAGTCATGCATGTTCCAACAGTTCACTGGCAGCACTATAAAGCTAGAAAAGAAGTGTCAGGTGAGCTTTCTAAAAGGGCAAAGATTGCTCCCTATTCTGCAGCATGCAGCCATTTGGGCATTTGTGGGTTTTAACTGCCTCATGGTTGGAAGGCAATCTCTTAGCATGGGGATTTTTAGCCACCCTAAACACAGAGTTAGCAGCAGCTCCTCAGCAGGCAGATACCTGCTGTGGCACCCACTTCTCAGCGAGTGAGGTGTCCGTAGAGGGTTCTGGGGTGAGATAGCCCTGCCCTGAGAGCTGCACTGCCTCCCTGTGCACTTCCACCCACCCACTGCAGGACACACTGCACATCTCCTCTCATCTGTACCAGCAGTGCCACGAGGTAAGCAGCTCCCTCTGGGAACTGTTCTTTCTTCATGAGAGAAAAAATGTCTTCTTTTAGTCTTCAGTTTGCTTCTCAGATGGATCAGTCCCTGGATCTGAGTCTAAGTGTGGAGTGGTTGTGCCAGGACTGTGTGGGGAGCAGGGAGGGAAGAAGTCAAGGGAGGGCTGGGGATGGGATTCTGCTCTCAGCCTAGGGAGATATGAATACCACTGAGGGTACAGCAGTCTCAGTTCCAAAGAGACCAGTGTCTGAACAGCTTTCCATGAACCACTTCCACATCTTCCTGCCTCCATGGCATTCCTTCCCTCCTTGTGCCTGACAAAGTTTACTGACATTTTGTGCATATAGCATCTTCTTTTCTATTCCAGACAATCTGAAACCTTATTAATAAAGCAAACAAACCCAAGACTCCTAATATGCACTGGTTTTTTTCATTCACTCCCAATAATGCAAGGGAAAGTAAAAAGCAACATTCACTGACTGGTTCCTGAAGGGTGTGGGAGCAGCTCTCAGTGGGGAGAGGTGACCAGAGCAGTGGGGAGCACCTGGAGGACACAGAGATTGTCTCTGCTCACCCTGCACTGCACAGCTCTTCCCAGGCCCTCTGGTAAGTGTGTGTTGGGACAGAGCTTCAAGGGTGATGTCCTCAAGACAAGGAAACAACATCACCAAAGAGGGGCCTGTTCAATTTTCTCTCCTTCAAATGCCAGTGGCCCTTTTGTGGATGTCTTTGATTTTAGAGACTGGTTGAGGAATTTGTGCTTCATATTCAATTGCATTCAACTGCTTTGAAAGCAGAGAGCATTGCCAGCCCAAGAAATACAATCTTATCCCAAGGCCTTGAGAAACGTGGTGGCTGTTTTTGAGTGTCTTCTTCCATCACAAGCAGCCCTTTGTCAAGGGCACCCAAGGCTGACCAACAGTGATAAGAGGATCACATCCCCCACAAATGGTCCTGCTGCTCCAAGGGAATCAGGCTCCAAAGGAAAAAACACCACAGCTCCTTGAAAGGCTTTGTGCAGGCAGGGCTGAGGCAGAGCTCCCTGTCCCCTGCCAGGTGCCCTTGGCACAAGGGGTGGCAGTGCTCAGTTCAGGTTGCAAAGCCTGCACGCTGGCTTTAGTCCCAAGGGAATGGTATCACCCTGCACAGGCAGGGACCATCAGCTGCATTTCCCAACTAACCTCAGAGAGCCAAGGGAAGGAGAGGTTTCCCCTGGCAAAGGTACCTTCTGCAGCATCCATGAGATGGGGGGAACCTGGGACATAAGGCTAGAAGACAAACCCTAACACAAATAGAGCTGAAGGGATAGTTGGATATAATCTAAATGTGTTTCAATAACAGAGGAAGCCCATGTCTGAACATGTGTTTTAACTCCCTGCAGATATGTAATAGCTGTGGAGGAATCCTGGAAGAGCAGAGAAACAGCAGAAAAGCAGAAACTCACCATCCCCTTGATAACAGGAGCCTTGAAGGAAGATGTGTGAAGGAAGATGTGCCCCACATCCCCAAAAGATTGCTCAGTGACTGTAAATTGCTTTGCTAATTTTTTTTTTCTGGATGCACAGTTTGCCAGGCCTTCTCGTGAAAGCAATCCTGTTAGTGCACCATCCCATGCTTCTGCCTCCCCACCTGCACATCCAGGGCAACTGGGCTGTCCCCACAGGAGCACTGGGAAGATGGATTGGTTAATATTTGGTTAGTGCTCTGGAGATAGCACTATATAAGTCTAATTACATTTTATGCCCTCATGTGATAAGGATGTCATCTTGGATTAGAGGAGATTAGTTGTTAATGCCATTCCTGTACATACCGGTCCCCTCCAGGGCTTTGATTTCTGCTGAGAAGGTTATTCACTCTGCTTTCAAATCAGTAAGGTCCTCCTAGATATGGTAATCATGGAAATCAAAGATTTTTGGTGGATGAAAACAAGACTTGGTGGATACCTGACTGTGCTGTCAGCCAAGCATCGGTGTGCGCTCAGTGACTCTCTTGCTTTGGCATCCCCAAACCTTTGGCAAGGCCAGGGGAAGGGGTTGTGGGTGTCCCCTCCCTCTGCACTGAGTTCCAAACACACCACCAGGTTATTAAGTACAAATCCCAGTTAATGTTTAGCGCTTGCCCAAAACAGTGTTTGCCAAAAGCCGAACCAGAGTGAGAAGCCACATGCTGGTAATGACCGCAGGGCAAACTGCTCCTGAGAGAGCATTCCCACATCCCAGGGGCTCTGCCCTGCAGGGAGTGCTCCAAGCTGTAGATGTGTCCCAGAGGGATGCGAGGGGCCTCTGGCTTCCGTGCTGCATGTCTGGAGCTGGGCAACTCACAGGGATTTGGCTTTTTGAAGCCTTTTGCAGTGGAGCTGCATCCCTTCCCCACAGTGACCCTGATGGCTCTCAGGGGACTTCTTGGAGAGCCAAGGCCCCCTTGCCCTGGTTGCAGAGGTATCACAGATTAAGCTGAGATCCCTTTCAAGGATCCCTTTGCAGCATTGCCAGTTGCTCCAGGCATTGGTTTGGAGCAGGCTGGATTTCAGCTTCTGGCTCAGAAGGAAAAGGGCTGTCCTTTCTCCACATCCCACGAGCAAGGGTTTGTCCCAGAGGAAACCCTGGATCTGTCACGTATCACTGACCACCCAGGAGTAGCCGAGGGTAGGGCACAGGCTCCTTTCAGCAGCAGAGGTTAAGGATAACTCCTCCTGGCTCTCAGCCCCCAGCTGACAGGAGCAGTTTTGGCTTACCAGCATGATGAAGAAGCTCATTGGAAAGGAAAACCTCCAGGGACTTCTTAGAAGCTGCATTAAACATTCAGAGACAGATTCCACCATGGTCCTTTAACCAGGACCATCTGCAGCCAGGTAGAAAACAGGGAGCTGCAGCAAGAAGTGGTGGGAAGTGGTGAACAGCAAAAGGAGCCCTTTATGGTTCCAGGGACACCCCTGACAGTGCTGAGAGGGCATAGCTGAGTGAGGAAGAGGGTGGGCAAACCTTCAGCCCCAGGTCTGAGGAGCCTGTGAGGGCTCAGACGAGCACCGTGCAGGCTGAGGCTGCTGGGAGCCAAACTGAGTCAGACTGGAGGTGCTTCTCCATCATCAATGGAATGCAAAAGCAACTGAAGCTTTCTGCTTCCCTGAGTTGGTTCTACAAGGCAAATACTCACCTCCATTTATTTCTTATTGTTGGCCAGAAGAGCTGGTCTTTTGCAAGACTAAATTACTACCACTGTCACTCTGGGTGGGTGTTCTCTGTCCTCCCAGGGAAAGAGGTGCTGGGTGCAGGTGGAGTGCAGGATATTTGAGGATAAAAAGATTGGTTTGGTGTCTGAAACCAGACATGTTCCATGGAAGACACCCCACGGCTCAAGAAGCCCAGGGGCAGCTGCAAGGCAGAGTGCTGGGGACATGGGGCTGAAGATGCCACCAGGGTGCCCTGGCTTGGCACAGCCTGTCCAGAGCCTCAGCAGAGCCATCACCCTGGGAGCCCTGAGCATCAAATTTCTTTGTCTACCAAGACCAACCTCCCTCCTGGCAGCTACTCCAAATGCAGGGCAGGGAGCCAAGCTGTCAGGGAAGCCAGCAGGATCCCTTGGCAATTTTATCAAACTCAGCATTTTTGGGTAGAATATTTTGATTTCAGTGAGTCAGCAGCCTTGGGAAGTGTCTGTCTGTCAGAAGCAATGAGGCTCGAGGTGGGCACACAGGGAAAGGCCTCTGGGACCTGCACCTGACCCGGCTGCGTGGGCACTGCTCAGGAGGAGACATGCAATGGACTGCCCCATGTTCTGGCCAATTCTCCTCCAGTCTGTTCCTTGTCCATCAACAGAGAAACTTGTCCAAGCTGAGTTTTCATGTTTAAGTGGACAGACATGCAACAGATCAAGACAACAGAAGTATTCTGTTCCTTCATGTGCTTGATCACATCATCCCTTTGCAAAATTAGGCCTGGAAAGAAGTTAACTTTATGACTCTGTTATGTTTGCCTCATCTAAATTTTTCTTGCTAAGCCCAAAATGTCTTGCCCTATCCAGAGAAGAGATTAACCCCCCTGTGCATTTGCCTCTTGCATATTTGAGGGCTGTTGTCATGTCTCCCTGAGCCCCTTCTGTTGCCTGTTATCCAACCCAGGTCAAGCTTTCTTGGAGTCATCACATCCTCACTACTCTCTGGCCTCCCTCCAACCTGCCCATGTCTTTCCCACCCCCATGGGGAGCCAGCTTTTCTTCACAGACCTTCTCTGCAAACCCCCAGCCCCTTCTTCCAGCAAGTCCTCAAGGATTTACAGCCTGTCTCTCAGCAGGGATAGAGTTGTTCTCGTTGTTGAAGAGATGGAGGAGATAGGGCAGGGGATGCAGGCTTGGGGGTGGTCAGCAGATTGGAGACTTTGCAAAGAGACCAAAAATGCTGTCAGCCCCCACTTCTGCTCCCTCTCCAAGTGGGATTTTTCACCAAGGGAGGAGAACTGGGTCTTCTACATCAGCTTGCAGTGCTTGAACCAGGGCTTCACCTGGCCCAAAAGGGGATGGCTCTGGGGCAGCTCTGGAGAGGAAAGGCAGGGAGTCAAACTGGACTGGGGACTCTCAGGACAGACCAGGATCTTGGAGTCCCTGGGGGGCAGGACTTGGTTTCTCTTTTTTGTTTTTTCCTTTTGTGTGTGCTACCAAGGATGGGTTGGAATAGGACTGACACGAGTCTCATTGGGCAGGACTTGGCTGCTCCTCTTCCTCTCCCATCAGTGTCTGCAGGGCTGCAAACTGTAGCAGTCGCAGGTACCTCCTTGCAGGAAAAAGCAGGAAAAAACTGGCAGGGAGTGGAGACGAGTAGCAAGCAGATTAGAAACCCAGCTCCTATTTATAGACCGGCAGTCAAGAAACTGCCCCTGTTGACAGGGCCATCCGTTTAACCCTTCTGGTCCCAAGCACCACGCACCCAGAGACGCTGAGCCAGCCCAGCCTGTGCCCTGAGGGAGCATTTTGGCACAGGAGAAGCAGGACTCTGCGCCAGGGCACCTGTAGAGGGGGCAGGAGACAGGTCCAGGCCCAATGGAGCTTACAGGGGTCATTCCTCGGCAAGGCAGTGGGGAGAGAGGTGGGGTTAGGGGTGCTAAGAAGTTGGGTCACTAGGACAAGGAAAAGAATACCCCCAGTATCATGCTGCATGGCAGACAGAGACAAAAATATTTCCTCCAAGAGAGAGGTAATTAACATGTTTTAGGGGCAGCTCCAATGTTTCCACAGCCTCTTTTGTCTCCCCTGGGCTTTGGGAAGTTTGAAGGCAATGGGGGCCATCCCTTTGAGGGCCACTGTGTATCCCTTGCCCAGGAGTGGCTGCTGATGCTCACACAGGGCTGCTGCATCCCACAGGAGTGCACTGTGACCCCTGCCCCCCTACTGCTCCCCACCATGGTCTCCCCAGAGCTCAGACACTTCACCAGCCCCCTGCCACATTTGCAGTGATTTGTTGAATGTATTCTGAAGCTCCCTCTTGGCTGTTAATCTACCTGCTGTCACTTATGGGTGTCTTCATACAACACAGCGTTGTTTTATACACTGCCATGGCAAGACTTTACAGCTGTTCCCCCACTTGCTTGTGTCAAACAGCTATTTATACAAGATTGCCTTTCTTTACTTCTTAATTGATCTAAATCCTTTCCCTTAGCTTTCTTGTTAAAGGTGGATTTAAAGAAGAGGAGTTCATTATCTCGGACATTTTTGAGTCATTATGAATCTCATCCCTCTCTTCATTAATTACTCATTACCTCTCAGCTCTGGAGGGCTGCTTTGTCCCCGCTGTCTTTGTGAGCAGCTTCCCTGGCACCCTGTAATCCCCCCAGCCCCGCGTTAGCTCGGTCTGGTTTACGCTGCCTTCCCCGTCCCCTCCGCTGCCCGCGCGGCTGCTCCCGCTCTCCTCCGCTCCCAAACGAGCTCCTGCCTTTCCCTTGTGCCCAGCACTGCCTCTGCACAGCCCTGTGGCCCCGGGTCCCCCCAGTGGGTTGAACCTCATGAGCATCACCCCGTGCATCCTGCCTGCCCCAAGGGACAAGCAGCCGCTCCCACTGTCCCTGAGCTGTGCAGAGGAGTCCCTGGCTCCTGGGTAATGGGCTGGCACTCGAGTCTGGGTGTGAATAGCTGGGTTTTGGAAAGCAGCAGCTTTGCTGGGCCTGTTTCAGTACATGCCAAGTTATGACAAAGCAGCATGGAGAAGAGAGTAATGTGTAAGGACCCTGGAATTAACAGGCCCATATTTCCCCAACCTTTGGCTGCAGACAGATCCCCAGGGAGAACCTGAAATGTGTGAGCATCTCCAGTGCTGCAGTGGTCCAGGGGGCACAGTGGCTGCAATGGGTGTCACTGCCTTCCCATCCTCCCAGCAGAGGAAAGCTGTGCTCAGTCGGGCAGTCGAGTGCTGACCCTGCTACTGAACCAGCCTTCTCCAGCCCATTTCATATGCACACACACACACACACACATGCACATAAAGGCTGTAACCCTGTGTTGTCCATGAATCCATGACTGGGGATCACCATGAGACATGATCTTTCTCTGGACCTACACAACCACACAACCATCCAATCTCTGAGAGACCTCCTCCATCCCATTCTCATGCTTGGGTTGATTTCTGTGCCCCCACTGCCCCAGCAGCTTCCCTAAAGCTTTGCAGGGCTTTCCTTCCCCCCAGAGCAGGGGGTGGTGGTTTATGGTCAGCCCTCTCCTCCCTGAGGTCAGTGTTGCATCCATTTCTGCCCTGAGCCTCCTCCCAGCAGGCTCCTGCCAGGGCTGGAGTGTGGTTGCTGGGGTGGGCCCTTTCCATACTTCATGGAAGTGTATGAAAAGGCAAAGCAGGAAAAATGTGCTGGGTTGGTGAAGGGAAGAGAGGGGTGTGTGATATTTGCTCAGAGAGGATAAATGAGGATTGCACAAGTAAGAGGTTGGGTTGCACAATCAGAAGCAGTGGAATTATTTAAGTTACCACTGATCAACTGAGCTGCACTTTCTCAGGGGGTTTAAACCAAAACATCTTATTCTTTAAGTGGAGAAAATGGAGATAAGACACCTACCTGGTCCAGGAGTGCAACTCTGCTGACATGTCCTGAGTCACTCCTTGGCACATCCCTTACTGGGAGGGAAGGGGCCACAAAATCATTTGAGGGGGAATGCAGAGGGAAGAAGCAGCAGTACAGACTCTTCAGGACAGAGAAATGAATTGAGAATGGGCTGTTAAGTGCTTCCAGCAAGTCTTCACACTTGCCAGGAATCTGCTACCTACCTTTAATGGCTGGCAGCAACTCCAGTCCTCCTCCATAGGGGTAAACTCAGCAAAATCCTCTAAACCAAGAATTACAGCCATTCCTCATTCTCCATCTGTGAAACAGTCATGGCTGAGAACAAGGGACTTAACCACAAAGGGGATACAAGGGACAGATACTTTCAGGTAGTTCAAGAAACAAACTCCCTCCTGTCAATGTGCTGCTGCCTCATCCTAAAGAACACATGAAAATCCATAGAATGGTTTAGGTTGGAAAAGATCCCTAAGGTCACCAAGTCCAGTTGTTAACCAGCACTGACAAGTCCACCACAAAACCATGTCCATAAGTGACACATCTACATCTTTTAAATAACTCTACAGGTGGTGACTCAGCCACTTCCCTGAACAGCCTGTTCCAATTCCTGACAACCCTTTTGATGAATTTTTTCCCTTAATATCTAATCTAAATCTCCCCTGGTGAAAGCTGAGGCCCTTTTCCTATCATTCGTTACTTGGGAGGAGAGAACACCTCACTGCAGCCTTTCAGCTGGTTGTAGAGAGCTATAAGGTGTCCCCTGAACCTTTTCCTCCAGAGTGAACTCCCAGCTGCCTCAGACACTCCTTGCAGTATTTATGCTCCACACCCCTCCACAGCTCCGTTTCCCTTCTCTAGACACACTCCAGTACCTCAATGTCCTTCCTGTAGGGAGGGGCCCAAAACAGCATTTGAGGTGCAGCCTCACCAGTGCCGAGTACAGAGGGACAATCCCTGCCCTGGTCCTGCTGCCACACTATTGCTGATACAGACCAGGTACCATTTGCCTTCTTGGCCACCTGGGCACAGCTGGCTCATGCTCAGCAGCTGTTGACCAGCACCCCTGGGTTCTGCTGGGCACCTTTCCAGCCTGTGGCACACCCCCTGCCTGGGGTTGTGACCCAAGGGCAGGATCTGACACCACCTTGTTGAACCCGATACAACTGATGTTCTCAGACCATCAATCCAGCCCATCTAGATCCATGTGCAGAGCCTTCCTGGCGTCCAGCAGCAACACTCCTGCCCCATTTAGCATCATCTGTGAACTGACTGGGGGTGCATTTGATCCCCTCATCCTGATCGTTGATAAAGACATTAAACAGAACTGGCCCCATCACTGAGTCCTGAGGAACACCATTGGTGACCAGCTGCAAATTGGATTTAACTCCACTCACCACCACTCTGGGCCTGGCCATCCAGCCAGATTTTAACCCAGCAAGGAGTACACCTGCCCAAGCCATGAGCAGCCAGTTTCCCCAGGAGAAAATGTGTGGGAAATGGTGTCAAAGGCTTTACAAAAGTCCAGGTAGAAAACATCCACAGTGCTTCCTTCATCCACTCAGCAGTCGGTCAGAGGAGGAGATCAGGTCAGTCAAGCAGGAGTTGCCTTTCCCAAAACAAAGTTGGTTGGGTCTGGTCCCCTGATTGTCCTGTACATGCCTCGTGATGGCACTCAGGAGGATCTACTTCATTCATTAAGTACCCTCAGCCTTTCCCTCATCCTTTGTCACTATATTTCCCATGCATCCAATAAAGGATGGGGATTCTTCCTCTGGCTGTTAACTGCTTACTCTTTTACAGCAGTAGCCAGATTAAGTTCTACCTGGGATTCAGTCCCTCTGATTTTCTCCCTGCATAACCTCATGACATCCCTGTACTCCTGTAGTCCTTGAGCTGCTGCTCTTTCTTTCAAAGGTCTCAAACTTGCCTTTTTTTCCTGAGCTCCAGCCCAAAGTTCTGTCAAGCCAGGCCAGGCTGCATCCCAATCGGCTCTTTTTTTGGCACACGAGGACAGCCTGCTCCTGTGCCTGTAAGATTTTCCTTCTTCTTAAAGAATATCCAGCCTTCCTGGACTCCTTTGCCCTTCAGAACTGCCTCCCAGGGACTCTGTCAGTCTCCTAAAGGAGCCAAATCTGCCCTCTGGAAGCCAAGGCAGCTGCTCTGCTGACTCCTCTTCTTACTCCTCTGAAGCGCCATCATTTTGTGATTGCTGTGCCCAAGACAACCACGACATCATCCATCCACAAGTCCCTCACTGCAGAAGGAGCCAGGAGACTCAGATTATTTCCTTCTGTTCCTGTATTTCAACTGCATCCTGTAAAACTTTTGCCTTCTGCCATACTCCTCCTCTGCCCTTCCTCCTTGAGTTACATGATTTTGCATGACCATCAGCTTTCAAACACAATTGTGCTAAATAAGATGAAATCATTTACAAGCACAGGTTGGAGTAAGGAGCTGTGTTGGACAATTAATTACTTTAATGTTTCTCCCCCAAGAAGAAACCCAACTTCTGCTTATTCTAGGGCAAACTCAAAAGGTTTTATTTTAATTTTTTTTTTTTAGCAAATTCTATCACGTAAATGTTAACAAAAAACATCTGTACAATTGCCATGATACACTCAAAAGTGAAACAAATAAGATATAAATACAGATATGGATGTAACATGACAAAAGCGGAAAAAATAGAAAAAAAATACATGCGCATGAACACGGTGCCAACAAAGTCATTTCTCATGGCTGGCATTTTTCTGAGCGTTTTTTACTTCCCATTTAAAACATTGTTAGCAACGTCCTGCTGTATACTACAAAGGTCTATTTTTCTGTCCCTTAATATGTAATATTATGCTTGATAAATAAAGGGGTGGGGAGAAAAGGTCCTGATGACAAAGATGCAAGTTACATTACTTATACAGGTTATTGGTAAGCTAGTAATAAGCAATTAAAAAGACAGTCTCGTATTGTATTGTAATCCAGGCAAGCACACATAGTGTACCTTAAGAAAGCCACATGCCTCGGAGTTTCTGAACTACATGAGAACTACAGTACGTAGACCTGTGGGGCAGATGGAGCTGGGATTTGCCCATGCCCACGGAGCACTGGTGCAGCCAATGGCAGAAAAAACAACCACATCTGAGATTTCGGCAACCCTGCAGCCAAGAGCTGCTGTCTGCCGAGAGTTTTCTCCCATTCAGATTTTTAAAGCATGGTGGGCAAAGAAAATACACTCTTTATTTTTCTTTTCTTTTTTTCTTTTTTTTTTCCTTTTTTTTTTTTTAAGGTATGAAAAATTGAAGCCCTGCACAATGGGCAGCAAGAAAAAAAAAGGCAGCCGCAGTAGGTGGCTACTGCCAGGAGAAGGTGAACACAAGCTTCACCGGAGCAGTGAGGCACTGCTGCATGCAGACCTTCCTCTGCAAGCGTGCGTGGACACTGTGATTTGTAGCCAGAGAGACCTTTATGCTTGCTGAAGAGAAAACAAGATGATTGTACAGCTTGTCGAAGTCAAAACTGGAGATCAGAGAGGTGACATTCAGAGCTAGCCCTTTGAGCACTTCAAAGGAAACACAAAATAAAAACTGGGTCATGTTCAACATCCTAAACAACCCTACTATGTACATTATCAGCGATGATTTATAAATACCTCAGCAGAATGCTCCACTGTGTGCAGGCAGAACAGATCCTGGAGTACTCAAAGGATGGACAGTCCTCGACTCACGCAGTGAAATTAAGTAGCACATTAATGAGCATCTGTTGACAAACAGAAGTGAATCTGATTCAGGAAGTAAGGCCTGATTGTAGCTGTGCAGCCCCAGGGTGCCAGAGGCCTCGGGAAGCGCGGGCTGGCCGCAGGCGCCTTTTCAAGGACGAGCTTCGGCCCCGACAGAGGTGTCAGGGACCTTACAGTGCGTTCACTCTCAGTGCATACCAACAGGAGTTTATAAAACATATAAAATCATTGCAAAAGGAATTCAATTCCTGGAGATTTGCTACAGTGTGCCATTCAATGGAAAAAAAAAATCAAAACCAGCAAACAGCAAATGATGATAGACCAAGCTCCATCACAGCTGGGAGGGACTAACACCACCTGGGGTCAGCTATGCTGACCTTCTGAACCCCAGAACTGGAACAGAAGATGCTGAACTGAGATGGGGAGAAAAAGAGGCATAAACACAAAGCAGTTAAGAGTACAATTAAAACAAAACAAAACAAAACAAAAAGCAACACTCCAAAAAAAATCCTAGCCCACTACTAAAAATTCAAACAAGACAGCTTAACTGCTGCCAACAAGCTGAGTATTTCCTCAAAAGGAAAAATAAATTTGTGTTAATATCAAAATTGAATCATTCAAAAAAATTAAAAAAGAACATTCTAACAAGCATACAGAAAGATGTGGAAATGGTCCACAGAAAGGCAGACACGAACCATGGAGCAGCCAAATCCCCCTTTAGTGAGGATGTCTTTTCTGAGCCTGCAGAAGGACCCTGGGGGAATTCCACACCCCAGGAAAGCACAGAGTTTCTCCTGCCAGGGCATTACTGGTTGGGAAAGATGAGGGAACTAGCCCTGCAGCCAGCAAAAGCCTGCACACACATGTCCCAGGAGCAGGTCACCTCCTCTGCTCTCAGGTGAGCAAGGAAAGGGACCAATAAGCTCTGCAGCCCAGTGCCACACAATCTCCCACCAGCCCCAATTTCTCCTGAGACAAGGACTGGGAGAAAAGCTGGCACCAAGCATCAGCCTCCAGCTTAGCTTCTCAGGGATGGGGCTGAAACACACAGGGATAACGGATGGAAGGGGCTTCACCCACCCCTGCTGCAGTAATGGAGTCTCATGTTCTCAGTGTATTCCCAAGGTGTCCCTTCAGCTCCCTAAAGGAGAGATGGAGGAAGCTGGAGAGACTCCAAGGCACTGAGAGCAGCCAGGGAACACACATCCACCATCATCATCATCATCATGCAGCCACAAGCTGCAGGCCCACCATCCTCTTGTGTCACTGGCACTGGGGCCAAAACCCCAGCTGTGATCCATGGCAGGTTTGGGGTGGGCATTCCCATCAGCTAGGATCCAGCCAAGGGCCAAACACAGCACATTAGGTACCAACCTCCTGCCTTCCCTGGTTACAGGCAGAGCCAGGGGGAGTTCCCCCTTTGCAAACAGAAGGGTCTCTGTTCAGGCATGGGCGGTGCCGAGGGGTATTTGATTGCTGCTGGTTTGCCTCTGACCTGGTCTGTCATTAAGCTGCAAAAGGATTTTCCCTGCTGCACCCTCACCCAGAGCACCCTGCTGCCAGCAGTGCCCAGTGAGGGACCCCACTCTTAGGAAATGGAGAGCACTCGGCAGGTCTGTGCATGGAAATGGCCAAAAAGGATTCTAAAGGCAGTAAACAGCACTGCAGGGTCTTCAGGAACAGGAGGGGCTGTGGGAGGCAACCAGCACTGTCCCAACTGGCTCAGAGGTGCTTCCATGTGATATTTCTGTTCAGATTCAGATACCCTTTCTGTCCTCTGGGATGAACATTTTGCCCAAAGTGCAAAGGAGTTGTGGGGACAAAGCCATCCAGCATTAGTGGGTCAGTTGGAGGAGCAGATCAGCCCTTTGATGCTACAGATTTCAAGAAAAACAGCTGGCACTGAGGTACAGCTCTGCCAGCTCCCACTGCCCACCCACTGACACACTCAGAGCCCAACCCAACCCAACCCCACCCACCCAACCCCACCATCCCATTTGCAGACGTCAGTCCCAGAACTGGGTCTCGGGTTCCCTTTGGGGAGTAACAGGTAACCTGGAGAGTCTTTTGAACATATGAAAGAGCCAAATGGGTTGAGAGGGGAGAAGTATTTACAAAGTCAATGAAAAGAGAAGGAGCCCAGCTGTTATGCACAGCACAGCTGGCTGGAGAGCAGTTACAGAGAGATCAGCCCATCCGGGGTCTGTCAGAACTATGTACAAAACTCAGATGTTTAAAAAGAACCTACATTTTCATTACTCACTTGGTATCTCTCAGTATTAAAGCATCTGAGGCTGGAATCACAGCCACACCTGCAAAGATCTCTCCATGGAGAGCCCTGCAAGCTAGGCAAGCTGCAACAGGGAGTACAAAACAGGAACACAAGACTTGAAAGAAGAGAAGGACCCAGCCAGAATGGGTGGGGGGAGAGAGCAGGAAACTAGCACACAGAAACCAAAACGGGGTATGAACTAAACCAACAAGATTTGTTTGACTTTTACATGTGTCCAGGTTCTTGGACTCAGTGTTAGAACGCTAACCTAAACATATTTCCGAGATTTCAGCAGGCTATACAAATATGTTTAAGTATGGCTTTCTGATGTTCACTTTTAATGAAGACTGCGACACAGACCTTGCTTCCTTTACATTCAATACCAGTAAGATTCTACATAAAAGCTTTTAGGGGACTAAAATACTGATTGCAATAAATATCTGCATGGCCTCCTTAAGCTGATGGAACAGTGAAGAGTAGCAGAAAGGTCTCTGAGAGGCACCGTTGATTGCTTCTAAGTCTACACATATGTCCACAGATCTCCATTAACTGTGCGTTGAAACATCTGAAGAGGAGCTGCTGTTGCTGTTGGTGGTCTGGGCCCTCTTTATATACAAGTTTAGTAGCTTCATCTGAAAGAAAGAAAGAAACATCAGGAGAAGATGCCAGAAAAAAACAGGTGGGGAAAAGTTGACTGTCAATGTGAAAACTCACTTTCTGTGGTGAGCCCATTTTGGGGTGAGCTGACACTGGGCACTCTGGAGGAGAAGCAAAAGCAAAACTGACCATATTTCAGAACAGAGAAAAGAGGCCATGCCACTGAAGTTACAGACTTAATGGGATTTAGAAAAGCCTCTTGCATTTCACTTCAGTGGCCATCAGTTCACAGACCTCAATCCTGCAGCTGGGTCAAGTCAACCAGGATTCCCACAGAGGTCAGTAGGGCTGCAGGCACACTGGGGATCCAAGAGCCTTCCTAGGAAACAGCCTGAACTTTCCCTGCTATATAAAATGTTCTTTTTCAATGACATTATATCTTCACTAATGTGGTACATCTAGTGCAACTGGATTTGTTATGCCTATATACTTCCCTTGCAAGGGTTTGCTTTCTTTTTCCTCCATGCCACCTTAACTCCAGATCCTGTAATGACTCATGTTTACATTTAACTTTAAACATGCAGGCAATCTGCATAAACCCAGAAGAATTACTTACATGTTTTTAGCTAGTGATGTGGTGGAACATGTTTGTGGCACCAAGGATACTGGGATAATAAAACCTCTACATCATTTTATAGGGGGATTTCTTAACATCCCAAATATAAAGAGGTAAACCCTCAGCACACACAGCTGTCTCTTTGCAGAGCCATTTGGAGCCACAACTGTAATTTGTTTAGTGACAAGACATGACAGAAATAAAATCCAAGTGTCTTCAGTCTCAGATTGTTTTGGCCTATACCACACTTCCTTACCCATGAAAGAAATTGTTTCAAAATGACAGAATGAAGCCCTCTGAACTAAGTAGCTATTCATGTGCACAGGTCTGTTTCAGAAACAAAAAATGCAGAATTTATCTTAAAATTGCATAGATATCTTGGGAATGAAGACTTAAAACAGCAGAAAAAAATTGTGGTGGCTTGTTGAGCAGCTCTGAAAAGCAATCAAACACCAACACAAAATTCTTGTCTGAAGGATGGAGTTGAATTAAGGGCTTGGTTTCACTTGCAGCATCAGGTCAGAATCTGAGTTTTGCAGCTAGCCTGATTCCAGGATACAAAATCCTTTGAAGGGCCACTTGAGCTTGCTGTTGTCCCAGAAGGAAAGAGATGTGCCATGCTATTAAGAGTGAAGCTTTACCTGCATTTCTACCAGCCCTAATCACAACCTGCTGCTGAGAGGACCTGCTCTCCCACCATCCTCATGCACTCCCATCACTCTCTGCACGAGGATGCCTGTGCAGCCACAGAGCAGACTGAAAGCTATTTAATTTGTATTGCAGATCTGGTTTTCAGCCAGAGCAGCCAGATGATCCAGCTCACTGCCCAATCACCTCTGGATATAATGCCACAGGGGCAAGGCAAACATGGCTGGAGAAGGACCTGCTCAGAGGCAGCTGCAGTTACACAAGATCAAAAGCACCACAAAACCAATCTCTGAACACCATCAAATTTTTCTTAGTGGGATTTCAAATGCTCACACTGCTGAGCAAGTGCTGTGCTGCTCCAGTGGCATTTGTCAGGGTGAGACAGGATTTAATAGAGTTCAGGGAACTTGACCCAGAGCTACAGTGAAGCCACTGGTCTTGCTGCTAGTAATAGCCAGCAGAATGGCTTGCACTACCAAAACACCAGAGACACATTACTCTTGTACCTTGCTTCCTGTGAGTTGTGCGAGATGAGGTTTCAGTTCTTCTCCAATTACTGAATAAATAGCCACTAGGCAAAACACACTGGCTTTTCGGACACTGCTCTCTGTGTTATCATAACCCTGGAAATGAGAGGAACAGGTCAGAAGACAAACAGCACTCCCCAACACCCTGCCTGAGCAAGACACTACAGACCTGATGTACATTTTGCAAATGTGGCTGACCTAAGAGATCAATAACAAAACCTCTGCTTAACATAACAGTTTGCAACCTGAATACTCAAAGAGCAAGACAATACAATCACTGTATCTGTCCCTTCTGTTACTACTTATTGCTGTCATGTTATAAGTTATTAATATCTAGTTATTTATAGCATTAGATAACACAGAGTTTCCTAATATGAGCTTGGGACTGTATCAGATACACACACTTCTGTGTCCAGTTCAGATGACCATGAACTATCCTGAATAGTCAGGACTCCTTGGAGGGGAGCTTACCTATCAAGTAGGAAATACCACAGGAAAGACCATGCTGAAAGACCCCTGTATATGTGCTGATCTCTGGCAGCTTGGGCAGAGCTCAAACTAGCCACCAGGTCACTCAGCAGCTGGTTACACCAGTCCCAAGCTCAGGCAGAGATGCATCACTCAGCAGCCATCCCAGCCCATGAGAAAGGCAGACATCACTTCAGCCTGCAGGATCCTGGCTGGCTGCTCCGGATGCAGGGTGACCTCTGCCGGGAAAGCCAGAGGAGGGATGCAGCACAGCTGGGGCTGTCCCAGCTGCAGGGCCCAAGTGCAGCCCAAAATGACACTCTACAATCCCACAGAGCACTGAGCTAGGAAAGCACGGTGAGCTCACAGAAACACCAAGCTATTAAGGATCAAGGTGGAGAAAAAGCTGAGCCTCCGCATCAGGACCAGGGCAAGCACCACAACTCTCCCCTGCGAAGCCCTGTTCTTCCATGGAGCCTCCATCTGCTCATGGGGAGCCTGCTCCAGGCTGTTGAGCTGCACACTCGTGCTCACACTGCTGCTGACACTCCTTGCCTCCTCACCACTCTGCCAGGACCCTCAGCGTGGTAAACAAGCACAAAGGGGATTCTCTCCACACACAGTCCTTCAGCCAGGATCCCAAAATACTTCGCCAATGTAAGGAGTAGATTCCTTCAATCACTGAGTTTCTAAGGTATGGAAATATCTCAGACAAACTAGGCTCTGAAACAAGAACCATTTAAAGACATGGAAGTAATTAAGGAAGACAAATAAAACTGCCTTTTTGAAGGCATGCTGCTCCCAGACTTTTCCAGTGCTTCGAAGCTTCACTGTTCAGATTGTTGTCTCCAACAATGATGGCTAAAACCATTTTACAACAAAAGTTCAGATCAATACAGAATTGTCCAATTCCCAGAAGTTGAGATTTACGAATTGCAAGAGCTGACACTACAAAGTTGGGATGAATGCTAGGATGAATTTCTGACTTTGCTCTTGTCCTTCCAGCATTTTATGCTCACAATGAGGAGGCCTCTTTATTCCAGCTCTCTATGGAAGTCTTACCCACCCAAATACCTCTCCCCCTTTCAATCTGATCTGTTCCTGTCACAATCTGTCCCCAGTGAACACATTTTCTCTTCTCCCTCACTGCTATTTCCTTCTTGTTTGCAGTCCCATCCCAGCACTGCCAGCTGCTTGTGCAGGGGACCAAAAGACAACACTGCTACAGTGAGTGCTCAAAGCTAAATCCACAGTATACAACCAAGCCTCAGCACTGGCAAAAACACAGCCCCCCACCCAGCCCCAGAGGGTTGTGAAAGAGGCTGAATGAAGTCAGGGAGTAGTTTGGTCCTAATTTCAGAGAAAAAAAGAAGAAAGGAGCAACCTGCCTGCTGGGATTCAAATTCAAGTGCAAAGTACCATCAAGACACAGAACAGCTCAGCAGAATTAAAGGGGACTACAAGATATATAGAGACAGTATAAAATGTGGCTAACTCCTACCCTCAAATTTATTACATGGCTGCTACTGGCTTACTTAGGAGTCAGAAAAAGGCATCCAACTGCAAAACATACATGTAAGAATCTGAGTTTTCTTTTCCTTAACACTAAAAGGATCAAAAACTCATACATAAAAGCTTTATTTTACCAAAATTTAAATGGTTTAATTTACCAAAATCTGTCCCCAGAGGATCCGTCATTCTCCCATAGGGCACAGACCTAAGAAATTAATGGTGGCTTGTGCTCAGGAGCAGTGACATGGGATTCTGTACCTGTAACAACCCAGGAATGATATCGGGTAGGAGCTGATGCAACGATTCCTTGGAAATCCTCTCGATGACTTTTGTTTGCATTTTGATGGCAGCTAAGTTAATTGGATAATCTGCAGTCTGAATGATGGGGCAAAGCACCTTGATGCACTGCTCAGGGTGGATGGAACTTGCCAGGGTGGAAGCAGCTTCTTCAGCAGCTCTAACGACCTGAAATGAAAGTAGAGCAAACCCTTATGTTAATGAGGTCACACTTGACAGCCAACACTGCTGCTGTGTGCTAGGAATGACTGCCAGGAAACGCTTGGGGATGTTCATTAACAGATCAGCAGGAGACTCTGTCAAGGGGCAATTGACTCTGAGAATTCACGTCCTCTGCCTCCAGTGACAGCTTTGTTCCAGCCAGTGGCAAGAAGTCCTTCCTGCCTACTGTAACTGTGTCAGAATTGTGGCTAGTTTGAAAACATGATCTGTCACCCAAGACAGACAGACACTCCCATCCCAGGAGGAGCGAGAGGATGACATCTCTCCAGCCACTTTAAAAGAACCCAAACCCACCAGCTCAGACTTAGACAAAATATATCCCCTTAACCACTACCAAAAATGGCCCTGCTGCAGCTCTCAGTGTGCCCCTCAGTGCTGAGTGCCCCGTGCCCACGCTGACACCCATGGCAGCTGTGTCCTGCCCCCTCCCAGCTAACTGATTTCTTCTTCTCATCCAGGTCTCAGACACAAACAGGCTCTAGGGAGTCCCTGACCAGGCAGCTGTGCTCTCAGCACATCTAACCCACCAAGGCAGCACTGGGATCGCCACACAAAATGGGAGAAAGAACAAGTGGAAACAGCAGCAGCACCCACCCTTTGCAACAAGCCCACGCTGTAAAGCAGTCACACAAAGCAAGAATGATGCTGAATTCAACTCTACCCTAAGGGAAGGCAGATTCACAACTTTCACTCATCCCCAGCAGGTAGGACAGCTAGTTCAAGGAAGAAAGACCCAAATCTGGTCTCTCCTCCCAAGAGAATTTATTAATTTTACATTCTGCAGTAATTGGATAAAAAAGAACAGGATGGGAAGGCAGGTTTTCTTTTTTCAAGTGTCTGTGCTAATTGCTAGGCAACAAAATGAAGCTTCCTCTTGGCTGCACTCTTCCTGGCCACAAATAACACACTCTTTGCTCCTCATGTTCTTGTTACAACACAGAACATGGAGGATGCTTTTTCCCATCTTCTCAGGGCTTACTTTTAAGGGAGGGCAAATCCTGAGTAGACTGCCCCAGTGGGCAGACTTAAATCCAACACCTCAACTTGAAGAAGAAAGAAGCATTCACAAATTCTCATGTTTGGGATCTTCCAGCTAGTCCCAGGCAGTCCCTAACTGAGCACAGGAGCACCAATGCACCCTCTCTTTCCTGGCTGTGTGGGAGGCTCAGGTGCCCAGCACCAGTTCTCTACTTCCTCCTAAACTGAACTACCTGGGGTTGTTGGAAGTCAATACTTTGAAACCAGCACTAGGAAATCTGTCCCAGGCAATCTGCAAAACATCAAATAAATCAAACCACAAGTCTCCTGTCACTTAGACTGAAGCCATGGCTGCTGAATTTGCCTTGTTCTCCTCTCCCACACTGTGATGGTACCAAACTCAGGGATTTCTATTTGACTAAGGCAACCCATGGACAGATGTAGCTCTGTCAAAGCCTCAAAAGAAGGTGAACTTTCATTATTTTTAAGCAACTGCTGTGGATAATGCATGAACAAGGAGTAGCTGGAAGCTTATCTTAGTCCATGGACTACAAAACGCAAGGTTTAATTGACTTTTAAGATAACAGCAATTAACAATCTCCACCCACAAAGCCTGCTTCACCCCCAGTCTTAGCACCACAGCCATGCTGCTAACATTAATCTACCACTCATGCTGACAGCTCCTCCCTGAAACAGGAATGGCACAAGACACTTGTATACCTAGGAAACAGCAGAACTCATCCACTTGGCTTCTGGCATTCTCTAAAGCAGATCCAACAGCAAATGTCATCTCAGACACTTCACACAGCACAAATATTGCACGCAGGCAAGATATGGGCAGGATGGTGAAGCAACCTGAGATTTTGGACTGCTTCTGTAAATAGTGCCCTATTTACAGAAGAAAAGCTGTCCAAGCTCTCCATTTACTTCAGGCCTTTCTCAGCATTTAATTGTAACATTAAAACATCTTCCAAAATGAATGGCAATCCACAGTGTGGTCAATATTATAAAAAAACTCTTCCTGAAAGATCTGTGAATGAGCAGCCATGCAGAACAGAATGCTTGCTTTCCCACTTACAGCAAGTTTTCCCTCTTCCAGCTATTTCTTTGCTAATTTCTCTTCAATTTCACACATGAGAAGTATGAAAGTTAATAGTTTTCCACGTAAGTTAGTACTAGCTTGGGAGCCAGCACTGTGTGATTTTGTTGGGAAAGGAGAGAAACACCCAAGTACTTAAGGGAAACCTAATGCCAGGCTTTGATAGCACAGTGGAATTGCTGGAGTGGATTAAGTCAGGAGCTCCCAGAAGGCCTCCAAAGGAATCCACTTCCTGGCACTGCAGCTTCTGACGTCTCGTCTCCTTTTCACAAATGATGGAAAGCATGAACTTACAGAGGGCCCTGATACTTTACCATCAATTTAACTATTCACTAGCAAGGCACTAGCTAGAAAATCCCAAATATTACTGTTTGGACATAGATCACTTGGGATTTTGTTCTGCAGCAACACCAAGCACTGTTGAGAAGTGTTTTCAGACACTCTCAGAAAGAAAAGCTTGCACATACATCAAAACACACCAAAAGAAAATTGTAGAAAAAAAATTTTAAACCTTACATGCTCTTAGTATACTACTTGACAGAAAAGCAACAATATTTTAGTATGAACATATGGCTAGACTCTGATCTCAAATACACTACCATAAAAAAAAGCAATAGGTGAAAAATTCAGTGAATATTCTGTCTGGTTTCAACTCCATATCCTGTTTGCACACAGTTTACTATGCCTATAAAGTTGAAGGTATGAAGCAAGTGCATGAGACAAAAAGCCTATTAACCGATTCCAAGCACAAGGAGCATTAAAATATAGTGATAATTTTTCACAAAATAAGCAAGGGTTCAACAACAAAAAAGGTCACACATATTTTGCCCATCAGAAGGTGAGCAAGGGAAGTTGTGAATTTATGCCCCTGAGAGTCCTGCTTTCAGCACTGCTGCCCAGTTCTAGCATGGATGTGGCTACATTTAGGCAGTGGCTAGGTATTTCACATCCCTTCTCCCTGCAGTGCCTTCCCCCTGAACACAGGAGGATGCATTACACATGTCCAGCATGATGGGAGCTTGTAAATGTGACACCACCAGGGAGACTGCCAAGCCTCCCACGAGCACATCTGGCAGACAAAGCCTGCATCTCAGCCACACTTCAAACCCCCTGAGTGTGTGATTAACTTTAATAACATGCTCAAGTCTCACTGACATCAATGGGATTCCAGCAAGTGCTTACATGCTTGTTTGGGGGAGAGGCTCTGCAGGTAAGCAGCTCCTGGCTCCCTGGGGAAGCACTGTCAGGGCACAGGGCTTAGGAGGGGGTAGGGCAATACCAGGTGACAGTGAGCCAAAGAGACAAACTCATCCCTGCTGGCACAGGAAGCCAAATGCCACCATTCTGCAATGCAAGTACCAGCCCTGTCCTTCCTCTTGGCTTTGGCACAACAAAACATTCACCCACTCAGACTCTGCATCCCATGAGGGGCTCTCAGTATTTACACAGCTGGCTCAGAGTCCCACTCACCTGGCACTGCCAGAGAAATCAGCAGCGTTCCCAAACAGAGGGAAATGCATTATCAAAAGACACAACCTGCCAGGTCATTGGTAACAAGAACATGCAATTGTAATAGAGTTTAGCAAGGACATTTTGCCATGAGGCACAAGGCTTGTGCCTTGCAAATTGTACATACCTTACAATATCAAAAAATCAAGTATCTTTTTTAATCAGGGCTTTAACCTGACCAGCAGAGTGAAACAACCTTAAAAGGAGTGAGAGAAGTGAATAAACAGGATCAAGGAACAGGTCTTCCTCCCAGTTTTGAAGGCAAGATCAACAGATACACATTGGGAAGTGACAGGAATGGCTCATACTAGCAGTGACACCACAATAAGTAGTGTCTGTGTAATCTACCCTTAAGCCCAAGAAAATGAAAGGGTGCTGTTTGCTACGTGCTCAGACTGGGGAGCTTGCTGTCACAAGAGGATTAGAAGTTAGACAAGTTAACCAAAGGGAAAAAAAAAAGCCAACACACACAGGGAGGCAGGCAGAACCATTCACACGAAAAGGCTTTAGGACAGCTGGAAGGAAGAAGAATATCCACAGGGAAGCATCACTGTAGGCTTGCTTCTTGCTAGTCAGTCAGGTAGGGTATCAAGTGAAGCAAGATTTTTGTCTGACCTAATATAATTATTCTTAGGAATCTCAGAGATACAAAGAAAACTAGAAAAGCCATCAAATGATGATGGCAGCTGGAAGCAGCTGGTTCAAGAGGGTGGCTGTGAAGCAAGATGTGCAAGACTACAGAGAGCCTGCAGTTCTTTAAAGGCACAGACACTAAGCTGTGTGTAAGGTATGTCACAAACATGATTTTACCTTCCAATACAAGCTTAGAGCAAACCATGGCTTGAACTGGATAGTTTGACATCATTCAACACAGGGCAGGTAGTCCAGGAATGCAGATCTAAGAGATAGCTCTTGGCCTTAAAGCAGCAGGTTTTTCTCCTTTCCAAAGGCTTACCTTATGCTCTACACACTGGAGACTGGATTGAGCCTGACTTCTGCTGACATAACATAAGCTGTGCGTGCTGGTGGGTTCCTTGAAAGACATCTGTGGTGCATTAAGACCTTTCTAGTGAATCTCACGAAAGAGAAGTTTTTACACTTCCACCAGTTTGCTTTAGGGAAGGAGCCACATTCACATGCACAAAGCCAGTGAGGTGTAGCACACAGAAATGTGTTCATCTCTAGCAATGCCTTCCTTAATGCTATCAAGGAGTAAACTTCAAAGTACCAGGTCAGGCAGTCCCAGGAATATGCATGGGAATTGCCTCCTGATTCCAGTGGGAGGGGATATGCTGACACACAGTATTAGGAACAGTGTGATCAAGACAGTGACCTGTCACAGATCCTTGTCTTCTAATAGAAGAGCACATTGGAATAATCAAAGTTCTACAAAATTCGCTGGACAAACTCTGGATGACAATTCCCACTGGTTTACCTGGTTCACAGTGCACTGCAGCCACAGGATCCTGTTCACTTAATACAGCTAGAATTCAGACTCCATCTCCTCCACTCAGTTTCTTCTGCTCAGCTATTATACTCCATGCATTAACATGTTGCTTGCTGCCTGACGGCTGCAGCAACCAGCTTATGAGTTTTGATAGTGTCATTTCTGCTTTAAGGAGACACAAAGTACTGGCAAATAAGGAAAGAAAAGTATGTCCTGACTGCCCTAAGGCAGAGCAAGCCAGGTTCACAGGATACACAGGGCATCAGTGTAACATGCAGGGATCTCAGCAAAGCAGCACCTCCACACCTCGATGAGAGCTTCTCACAGGAGCTTAGGCTGGAGTCCTTTACCATGATTGCTAGTTACAGTGTCTCTGCAGAAGGTAGTAGAAGATTCAGTGCAGGCAAAGCCCCACTGAAAGCTTAGAGGCTTTGTGAACCATTGTGAAACACACAGAGCGCCAGAGAAGTTTATTAAGCAGAAAAACAAGGTTTTGCTTTCACGCTTACGAGGCATGTGGCTGTGCTTTTGAGCCAATTTTTGCCATCTAGAGGTGGCTACTTAAAGCCTGTATAATCTAAGCTGGAGGGGATGGAGGTTTACCAGTACCTAGTCAGGCAAACTCCCATCCCTGAAGGCTTTACAGCCTGATCCAGACAGGAACAAACAATTATGGACTTGATTTCAAAGCAGGAAGTGGACTCAGCAATGGGGAGTGCTAAGCAGATGAAAAAGCAGTGTGATTTTTATAAGGATTCAGAGATGAAGTAGATTAGACTGCTTCTCCGGGGCACTAAACAACTGAAATGTGTTGGGGAATAGAAAAAGCACATAAATGTATATTATGAAGCATCAATAACTGCCCAGTTGCAGCAGTTGGTAGCTTCCAGCATAGACTAGGTAACAATTAATCTTAAGACTATAATCATTTAGTGCTTTTCTTTTTGTAGAAACCTACACAGATCACATCATCACCAAGGGACAGTTACAATATATAAATGTCAGAGGCCAATCTAAAAGCACCTCAGCAAGATAATAAAAATTATCTACAGCTAATAAATAACTGATTTCTTCTTCTCCCTCTTCAAGAGGGTTACAACAAAGTGTGTACAAAAATGTACAGTAAGCATCCCAAGCTTATTAAATTCCTAGTTCATAAAATACAGAAATTAGATATCTAAGATATGGCACAGGATGCTTTCCTTACACATAGAAAACATACATCAGTTGAGTCAATAGGCTTTGTGCCAGAGAAGCAGGGAATTAGCTATCCTATGATTTTTCACTCTGCAGCTGATTTCCAAGATATTAAACTATTTCTGTTCTAAAATACTCAATAATAAGAAATTATCCTCATTTTGCTGGCATGAATCTGAAGCAATGTCATATCAGTGGCATTGGGTCAGCAAGCAGCATCTCTCCTTAGTTATGGGTGAGTAACTACACTGGAACAAATGAGTTAATATTAACTAATTGGCAACAGAGAGATGGTGCTCTTCCAAATAACTCCAAACAAAGACTGATAAAAATCAACACAATTTAATATCATCCACAACTTCAATTATGTTCTAATGCTCCAAAAGTAAGTGAAAGGCATTTACATGTCAATCACCCTAAATGTTTTGAGTTACGACTGAAGCAAGCTCGACTCTTCACATCACCCCATTAAATCAACAGCATCGAACAGACTGTTGTACTATAAACAGTATAAAAACAGGACAAAGTTAAAAAATGCAAGCTAAACATGAATCCCAACCCACAGTCTTGTAGTCTGTAGCCTAGGGTTACATTAATTTTGACCTGCCAATGAGGTCTGTGCTTTGCCAATCTCCTGCATTTGCACTCACAACAAGGTGTGACTCAGCCTCCAACTCCATGTACCAACTTTTCCTCTCCCATATCCCTGAGGGAAATGTGGTGCTGTCAGTTCTGCTGCTCCCAGACCTTACCTTCAGCAACAGAAGGCCAAAGATTTTTAGTCATGGCAAAGACCCAACTGTCTAAAGACTTCTGCTTGGACTTGGAAAAACAGCCAATTATCCAGGCATTCCAAAATATCTAACTATGCTAACACTGCTTTGACACTTCCAACTATGCCATCTGGAATAAAATCATAGACCTTTACCTGTTTAAAAAAACCCAAACTTTAACTAGATATCAGCACTCAGCTGGGGGAGAGGGTGATATTTGCTGGTTGGTGAATATGTTGTTTTTGTCCTTTGATATCACCTGGTCATGCTAAACAACAGCAATATTGGAATTTGGGTAGACAAACAAGCCTTCCTAATTTCCAAAGAAATGCCTCTTACTATGACTTCTTGGAGACAGTACCCAACCTTAACAGTTCTGCACTGTGTTTCTCTTCATATTATCTTTGCTCGATCACTTTGAGTCTCTGTGGGTCACATGCAATTGAAAATGTGAGCAATAGCTTGGATCAATTAGCAGTTCCTGTGCTGAAGGGGAATCTCAGGTAAGAAAGATTGAAACAGATACAGTTTGCTCAAAACACACATTTTCTCCTAACTTACACAGCCTGTTGGACACCAAATTATCAAAGCATAAACGAGGGTCACTGCTGTCTCCTCCTACAAGGCAGAAGCAGCCCAGAAACATACACTGGAGTGACATCTTATCAGGACTTCACCAGCACAAAGATTAACCCTTTCTCAACTAAATTATATACCAACTTTTCTTGAAATACTTCTTACAGTCTAGAGGAAGATTTGATTTTATATAGTTTAAGGACAGTGCACCACTCCCTTTAATATTGCTCTGATATAGTGGAAAAAGAAAACTGTAGAACAGACTGCTCAGAACTTCCTTTCCCTCTTCAGCAATCCTTTGAAAGTGCCCTTCACTCACAAACTGGTGAATCCTCACTTCATCACCTGCTCAGTGGGATCCAGTCAAAGGGCAGCTCCTCCTCCACTCCTGGAGAAAGCAGCGCTGCAAAGTCAGCAGTGGGAGCGAGCTGGAGGGCCACCATGGGAAGGGAATTTGTGACCTTCTGGCTCTAGGCTATGGGTTTGACCAACTGAGCCATGCCCAAATGATCTCTCTGTTAATTTTTCACAGACTGAACTGAATCAGCAAGTCCCAACTACAGGTAAAAATACTTTGAGCATATTCCCAGGTATATATTTAGCCTACCTCATGTGGATACTCAAGTGCAGGTACCTTTCTTAACCTCAGGAATGCTGACATTCTCAAACTACTGACAGACAGATGATGCCTTTCCTGGGCTGCATCATGGTTCTGAGAGCCTCATTTGCACAGGGATCAGAAAATACTCACACACACAGTGAAAAATCCAAAACCAGTGCCCCCACTTAATACAGCTGTGCACACACAACAGATGGTAAAACAGGAATATACCTGCAGTGTCCTGCTGTGACAGCTGTCACCCAAAGGTCCCACTGCAGCAGCTGATGTCTCACTATGCAGATGCTGTGCAAAACCATGGCAAATCAAAGGCACACTCTGTGCAGCACAGCAGATACTTGCTGAGCTCAATTATTCTATAAAGTGCCAGAACTCCCACCTCTTCATTCCTGGTTTATCTTTCTCTGCTTTTCCTTGAGAGGCACCTCATGCAGATCCTGAAGAACCTTTCCACACCACCAGAATACAGAAGCATAAAGCATGGTGTTTTCAACACTGGTCTTGATTTCTGTAAAACCCAGCAGTCCCACAAGGACAGAGAATTCTGAGGGGCATTAAAAACAATGCCAGGGACAATCTGGAAAGGTCCTGCTAGAAATACTAGTTTTGGAGGATTCCCAGACAAAAAACACAAAGGGCACTGAGTCAAGGTGAGCTGAGAAGCATGCAAGCAGGAGAACTTGCCAATAAAAGGCACTCCTTCAGAACATAATGTTTTGTCTGCTTTATCAGAGAATCAATTTACAACTACTTCTTACTAATGGCAGGGATGCAAAGGCTCTAAATCAAGAAGAGGAACACAGGCAGAGTAGGGCACCCCTCATTCACTAAAGCATTAAACATCTTCTACTTTTGCATTTTAGAGAAATCCAGACTGTTAGCTTCTTTTCCTAAGAGTATTTTTTGTTTTGCTGTTTTGATTTTCAAACAATACAGTTTCTGCTACCCACAGTTAAAATAACCCTGTGTCAGTCACCGAGTTCTCTGGAGCAGTCTGGTCTATTACAATCACCTTTTCATGGCCAAATCTCTTCAGGCAGAGATGCCTAAAACTGCTAATTTAGAACAATCCTGTTGCAGAGAGGAATAAATGCCTTAGATTTCAAACCAAGGACTTTGGTAACAAAGCCATCACAGACCGATAGAGAAATTCTGGTAGCACTTTCCAGAAGGTTTAGTTCAAACTTGCAACATGCACAAGGCAGATTAAAAGATCCAATTTGGAAATCAATCTACAAAGATTAACTTAAAATGTAATTTGAATTGATCTACTTAAAGTGTTATGTCTCTTCATTCTTGCTTTACTTAGAATACTTTCAGTTTTGTATACGAGTTCTCTCACAAAAAGGAAAATGCAATTCACCCTTCCCTTTGCCTCCTCCCCTGCCACTGCAGCACGGCCTCTTTGTCCACTTTCTCCTGTTACTCACCAGTTCCCAGTTCTCCAGCAGGGCCCAATTTCACCATTCAGTTTTCACACACAATTCTGCTTAAGTATGGCCTTTGTGTTCTCCAGTACATTTTGTATTCTTACCTGCACAGACAGAGGCAGCACAGTGCCCCCAGCATGCTCTAAAAAAGTAATTAAACATACACTTTTTCCCTACAGTGTCTCAGCCTCTCCCAGAATGAGCAGGGAAATCCTGGGAAATTAACACAATGGTGGCCACTCCAGACAGCTCCAAGTCCACATAAACAGCTCTGAGAGTCTCCATTGTTTTCCTCAGTGTTTCACCATGTAAAAATTCTGTCTCTTCATACTTGGGAGACTTAATACCGATTTGTTCCACTGTCAACATGTTTGCCTGTTAAGTCTTACAGGTCCTGCATTTCTCCAGCAGGTCCATATTGCATTCCCAGCAGCAACACTGAAAGGGTCACTCACCTCCTTGTGGGAATCCTTGTGTGCTTCCAGTGTTTTCATGATAGTCAGCTCTGCATAGTTCTTGAACCTCGCCGGCTGGTTCCGCAGGATCTCCCTCAGCACTCGCAGTGCCAGGGCTCTTATCGAATGCTGGGTCGAGAAAAACAGACATTAGAAAAAGATTAGAAAAAGTTCCTTCTCAAAATCATAGTTTGAGGTGAATTCTTGTGGCTCACCAGAAATTCTCATGGCTCCCTACACCACCAGCTCCAGTGGAGTGAGCAGTGGAATCAATGTAACAAAATTCAGAATTGGGCTCCTGGCTTGCTCTTGCACAAAAAGTCACATAAAATTACTGTTCTCACATATACAAGAATCAGAATGAATACTTTGTTAAATTCCACATTCTCCTGGCAATGAAGTATAAATTTGTACCACAGGAGGACATCTGCATTACATGAATCTGCAAAGAAAGTCAGATCATACATGTTTTGCCCTTCTTCTTCTGCTCAGCTTGGCAGATATCAAACTGGGCTCCATCTATGCCATAAAGCTTCTCATATACTAATGCAGTAAAACTGACTCTTCCTGTAACTCCTATGGAAATTACTTCCAAGAACTTAAGTCACTGTAGTCAACACTGACCTATGCCTTCATCCTTCATAACAAAAGATCATAAGCAGAAGGGATTTATAACACCTGTTTCAATTTCATAACTTACATTAAATTTTTGACCTCTGGCCACTCCAAACAGATTTCATTATTTCAGCAAAGCAATACATACTTTACTTCATTCTCTGCCTTTAAAATATGTGCTTTGCTATTCATCTGCAAAATTCATGCAGTAGCACAATTCACATGTACTTAAAGTCACCAGACCTCTGATACTTGTGTGCTAGGATTAAACATGTAGAACTAGAGCAGTTCATGCTTAAATGAAGAACAATGACTAAGAAAATATCAGCCACCTACCCTGCTTCAGAGTTAACATTTCTGAGAGCATAACATATATTTTACAAGGAGTATAAGAAATACAATAGAGTTTTGAATCAGATGAAACAAAAAAAAAAAGAACTGTGAGTGTTTTGAAGCCTCAACATTGTAGCATTCAGATGGAGCACAGCTCTGATGTGAAGGTGCAGTGGGGTCTTAAGCCTTTACCAAATATCATTACGCTGCAAGCTGAACAAACATCCTCACACGGAAAAAAGCCTAGCCTGTTAATTACCACTTTGATCAACTACCAAACATAAAGCTGTGATAATAACACAGATTTTTTTAACATTTCAAAACAAGATCCCCTATAAAAGTTTGTTCTTGACATTTTTACAAGAGACAGAGACATGAGATCTAATACTCTGGGTCTTTAAACCACACAGCGGGAAAGAAAATTAGTTTATTCTAGAATGCCTTTATTCTCCTTGTTGGGAATGGGTATAATATTAGCTAAGAGCCTGTAACTTCATCCTGACTCACAAGAGAATAACTGAAGTCTTGACAGTTTTTTACTAGACTAGAACTTTTCTGATTCTAGTTCAATTTCCTAGCTATTTATTAGTAACACTCGGGAGGGAGGGAGAAGACTGTGACGCTTTGGAGTAACTTAAAACTCATCATTGAACAGAGTGAAAACTAGTGTTGTTAACTTTCAAAACAAAAAAATGAGCAGTGCAGTATCACTGATGAGTGGCAGGTTTCATTTAAACTGGTGTGTAGGAATTATTACCCAAGATGAAGCAAGGTACAGGAGAGTTAAGACAAAATCTACATCTCACATCTTTGTCTCCAAGCGTTTCCAGCAGCAAAAGCAGAATGGTTTTGAAATGCTCCTCCCATACTCCAAGATTATCTTCCCTTGTGATCTTCAGCAATTCCAGGAGAGCTCCTTTCCGCTCCTCCACCCGCTCATTGTGGTTGGAGAGCTCTTTCAGAAGATCAGCCACCAAATCCGAATGGTCAATGGGTACTTCTAGGACAAATGGCAGCAAATCATTTGGAGAAATAGGGAAAAGACCAAGGTGCCACGATTGCTCACCCTCTACAGAATAAGGCTCATGTAACAAGGGGCCCCCCAAAAACACATCAAATTCCAGGTGGCCTCAGTCAGGCAGGCAACAGAATCTGACTAGCCCATAATTTAACCCGAGTTCATACCATGGCTCGTGCATCTGCACATGGCTTCTAACGAACCAGGAAGAGATGACAATTGGATTTCTTCCAGTTCCAACAATTACTTCTACAAGATGAGAACTGCCGTGGTTTTTCCCAGACATACACACCCAAAACCAGTGGTCACATGTATGACCTTTAGATTAAAGTACAGTGACTCATCAGTGTACTACAAAAGAATAAAGCTGATGTGTAGCAGCACTTGAATGAAGTCAAACACTCAATAACAACAAGCTGTTGAGTGAGGCGTTTCAGCCCCTACAGATGCTTAAGGGACTGGTTTGCAGGAAACCCCAGGCAAACAATAATCAAAACCACAGTATAACACTTTTTCTCAACAGCCACAGATGAGGTTCTGCTGGGACACAAGAACAAAGGGAATCTCACACCAAGCCTCAACTCAGATACAATGTAATACACAACACAGGCACAGGCAGGCACGTATCTGAGGGCACTACCCATACAGGAATACAGCAGGAAGGCAGTAAGATGCCTGCAGTGCTATGAGGTGAGCTGATACAAACCATCCCGGAGCTGATCCATGTCATCATCAAACACTGCTTCCTTCAGGGCAGTCTTGTCATAAGTGTTGATGGTGTCAGTGTAAGGGTAGGGGTTGTACTCCCGAGCACGGGGCCCCGAAAAGGCGCGGGGAGGCTGCGTGTTCAGCAGGGAGGTTTTGTTATCCAGAGCCATCCTTCCACCTTCCACAATGTCACTGCTTCCACGGACATCACCAGTAGGGAGAGCAAGGCCACCGTCTCGAGTCACCTGGGGGAATCAAATAGAGAAAAAAAAGGTATGTTCAAAATTCTGTGGAAACTGTAGCATTTCTGCAGTTCACCCACCAATAGGAACAGGCACAGAATTATTTACAGGTATTATTTACGGATAATATTTCAGTAAAACTTTGATTACTACCTCTTTCTTTCACACAACTACACTTGCTCAGAAATATCTCAAGATCACAGTTTCTGCAACCACTCTTGCAGCATGAGATATCATATGAGCTGTGCACTTGGAGTGATCACAGGTCCTGAGCCTGAGAGGGAAACCATCCATGCGTTTTATGAACTAACATTTCCCATTACAGGCCTGACTACACACACTCCATGCAAAAGTCATCACTGAGCCATGCTGAGCCTGGGGAACACTAGCACTGCTTCCATCCTTCATGAGACTCCCACAGAAGCCCAGTGAGCATATTCCACAGGAGGCCAGAGTTCAAAGGGAGCCAAGGGAAACAGTCAGTGAAACCCCATAATTAAGGTATAAGAAGTTAATAACCAATAAGCAGAAGATGCCTGTAAGAATACAGCAGGAATAGCTAGATTTTGTACACTAACAATCCACAGATTTGAACACAATGTTTTAAAAGTTCATCTATCTGGGGACATGAATCAATGGAATACTTACAATGTCACAGTCTTTCTTTCCATCACGTTTGATTGGCTCATTCAGGTCCTCTTGACTACGGAAACTAAATTTCTCAATCGCTTCTGTGACTCCACGAAGAGAGCTGTAGATTTCATCAGAGTTTAGGTTCTCCGTGTCATAATCCAGCATACTAAAGACCAAACGTATATGAAATGTTACAAATGAAATTGGAATCCGCTTCTGAGTGTTAACAAAAACAAGCTGGAGACAGATGGTTTGGAATACCCTTTCTAACAGTGACTTGTAACACAACACGGATGGAATCAGAGTAGAATTCAGGTCTGAGTTTCCCCTCAAATGGGGCTAAACCAAGGAGAACACATTGCTGTAAGTGAAGGGAAAACAGGTTCAGTGTTTCTTACATTCAGTAAGTGTGCTACCTTCTGTAAACCAAAAAAACCCTATCCCCAGCGTGGCAGTGGTGTAATTTAAAAAGGAAAATAATATCAATCACTATGAGAACTCAAAGGGATGGGACAGCTGGTGGAAATGAAATCAGTGAAATTTAAGTTTAATAATATATGAAACCATGACAGATTTAAATGGAAAGGAAAATGTAACTTGACATAAACCTTAGTCTAACATGGTCCATTTTAATTTAAAAAGTATTAAAACCTAACTCACTTGCACAGTGCCTTGGTAAAAAAAAAGCATTTCAGTATTTGGTCTAAGTTTGGGAATTTTCTCACTCAAATCTGACCCTTTCTTGCAGTCTATCTGTTCCTCAGAAATTTCTCAGCAACATAAATCCTCAAAAGTTTTGGGATTCCTTGAGGAGTTATCCAAAGCTAAGTCCCATGATAAAATCCCTTGTATGCAAGGGTAGATGATATTACAAGATCTGGCTAAAGAGAAGTCCCTACAAGCTTGGAGAAAATAAAAAGGCACTATTGGCAGGGCTTTGCTCTGTCTAGGAGAAGCTGAGTTTGCATGACAATCACTAAATTAATAGATTCACCAAGAGAGAACAATTTCTGGCGGAATGTCGGATCTCAGTAGAGCCAGAAGCAAATAGACTGAATCAGACATTTACATCAAGTTGTTTGTCAATAAATGGCAAGAAGTGGCTCCCTACAGTGGTGAATTACTATTTCATAACATTTTGAGAAGGATGACAGGATGGGCTTGGAGGCAGATGGCTGAACAGAGTTATGTTCCTTTTCCACAAAAGAAAGATTCCCTATGAGGTGGGTGGGGGAAAAATCCAAACAAACAAACAAGACAATCCCTTCTGAATTCTGGGTACACAGCTGTTATTTTCAATGGAACTAAAACTAGGATATTAAATATCCATTAAATGTCTAGAACCACAGCTTTTTTCCTAGAAGATACTTGGGAACTTCAGACAGAGGATAAGATTGGCGCTGCCCAATTCCTTTGGGATTAACACACTGAAAATAGCCATAATCCCTGGCTCCCAAGCAACGCGTTCGCACTACACGCACACAAGCATCAGCACCATGTATTTTGGCATAGAAACCAAAGAACAACTCCCCAAACAGTGTCTGGCAGGCCAGGGAGAAACCACCTAACGGACCAAGATCAGGAAACAAAAGCTGTTCATAAACCTATAGAAGTCGAAGTATTTGAGGCTTTTCAGACAGCTGAACAACACTAATGCACTGTGAGGGCTTTCCAGACAGAAGGGAAGGCAGTTGGTACTTTAGAAGTACCTATCAGGAACAGGAAAACCTTTGTTTCATACGATCTCAAAAATATACGTTTTGAGCTCAAGCATGTTTAATTCATAGATCCTAAAGGGTTCTTCATACAACACTGAAGCGGGCAATGAAACCACCATTTGAAATGGTATACATGTGACAGTACCTGTGTACTCACACCAAGAGATGACATGACTTACCAAAGGTACACAATTAAATCCATGGCAGAAAAACCAAGAAATAATCACAAATATAACACTGACAATAAATCTTCTGCTGAAATCATCACTTCTTTCCTCAGGGATGAATTCTGCCCTACACTGTTACCAAAGAACAATCAGAATACAGACTCTTCAGTGCTGAAGGACTACGGCAATTTCTCAGGGCCAACCACTCTGATGCATTTGTCAAAGCACAAACGCACATTTAATAAAAATCTAAAGAATCCAGTGATTTCATATGTCAGGAGTAAGCCTGTGTAGGAGGTCACATTATGGCTGTGCTCTACATGAATGAAAATTCTACGATGTGAACACATGTCTCTACTGACAGTATGTGCACTGGAATACTTCACAGACAACACAATGGGGGGAATAAAAGTAAAATGGAACTACACTCACCTTTCAGGAAAAAAAAAAGGCACAAAAGGGGAAAAAAATTTATGACCCATGCAGAAAACTAGAGGAAAGGCACAGGATGAATAAGAAGTGAGTAGAGATGAGCAGTGTTTAGGGATGTCACAACATTATTTTCCATCTGCTGCACAAAACCAATGCAGCTGTCTATAAGTTTATCAAGATACAATTTGGCAGTTTTCCAGTCTGGCATGAAATACATTTTACTTCCATAAATGGTTATTCAGTTTCCAATCCAAACTATGTGTAAGTAATCCACAGTTTGGTGTCTTCAAGCAGTACACAGTAACTCATGTCCTTGCACTTTCAGGCTCTGGGTTAGAATGTATCTTACATTATTCCAAACCTTATTATCTGGTGTCAGATAAAAAAAAACTGAAAAAATACTCTCAACTAGTTTTATTCCAAAAATCAACATGAAATCTCCTCCACAGATATCTCCACAGTGTCCTAGCAGAGTCAGAACACTAATTTAAAGTTTTTAACTCTGCAGGTATTCACAGAGGTACCTACTACTGTATTCTACTTTGTCTCTCAGATGTCACAGGTTCTCTAATTTTGAGCCCTCAAAGGAAAACTTCTTTGCTTTTCTTTCAGTAGTTTTTAATTAGGAACTTTTTGCTTTAAGGAAAGACTGTATATAGTCCTTCATCAGGTAACAGGCATATCTAAGTCAGGAAAAACATATTTAGAGATGGCCTGTTGTCAGGGTTTAAACTTAAAAAAATCAAAGGAATTTAACAGAGATCTGACAAATTAAATTTGTATTCAGCTTGGGTTTTTTTCCTTAAAACCAGCATAGAGCTTTAGTCCAGTATATTGATCAAGAGCTGTATGCAGACTAGAACAAAATGTGAGGGCACAGGAGGAGGAACAGATGTTGAAATTGCGATTGAAAAACTCAAAATCTTGTGGTAAGGACAATCTTAATTTCAATACTACAAATTTCCAAGATGTTCCACGATCACATTATATAAGCAAAGTTCTATGTGAAGTCACTCCTGAGCTGCATGTGTCCATCTGGAGGTACTCAAGTACCACTTGCATAGCACAACCAAATTGAAAGATCCCGCCCCTGGTACTGTAATGCAACCAGTGCCTGTCAGAAGTGCTCAGCAACTGTGTTCTGCATTGGAAACCAACTGTGAAGTATCTTCCCTGCCACCTTCTTGAATGAATGCAAGAGTCTGGAAAAATCCACTTTTTTTATCCCCACTTGCATGCTGCATCTTCCCCAAGCAGTGAGCAAGTGGCTGCCCGTCACCCCTGCTCTCCGAAAGCTATCATCATCTCTTTTCCTTTTCCAGCCAAGGGCTCTGCAAATCCCACATTTGAACAAATCCCATGGTGTGAAAGGTAAATAATACTGTGACACCTCAGACAAGTTGGTTTAACAGGTAGCTTGTTACCTGGGAGAGTAAGAGCGTCTGAAAGTCTTGTGGGAAGGAGCAGTGGGGATGGAGTTAGGCTGAGAAAGGGGAGGGGGGTGCTTCGACAGCCCATCTGCACTCCAACCCCAGAGCCGACTGCCGTGACCAGAGGAGAAACAAAAGAGAGAAAAAACAGAGAAAGGAGAGGGAGGAAAAAAAAAAGAAACTATAATCTGAGTGGCTTAGTGCTGTCATGCTGCCTTGGAGAGAGAAAAAAATTAATAGAAACAAAATTAAACAAGAATACTCCATTGAGCCTCACAAGACTTTGCTTTGGCCTTTATTATTCATTTCCATTTTTATTCCTAACATAATATGATTCACAAAAAATCCAGTCCCTGCTTGTACTAACCAGTAGATTTTACAAATGGATATAGCCTCTATAAACAACTCTATTTATAATGTTCTATGCAAACAATCCCTGGCCACACGTGTATTCCAACTCTAAGCAGGTATTCCTAAGCAACAGGATTTCCCTGGAAGGAAGGAAAATTGGAGTTTATTTTTTTATCAGACACCTGAAGGTACCTTGTAAAGTCTGTCTGCTGGTGCTTCTATAAAAGCCATCAGGCCCTACACAATCGGAAAACCTTTGCAGGGCTTAAGAGCTCATCCTGCTTTCACCAGATTCAAGCTGAATCCATATATGCAGCAAGTGAAAGTCAGTCTAAAGTGTAAATGGATCATGGGCACTTAGCCCAGGTCTCAGCAGACAAAGCTGGAAAGACTGGGTGAAACCAGCATCTGAGTTGATACAGATCCCTTCTTATACTTTCACAGCTCCTTTGAGTTATTGTTTGACCCTGTGCCTTTGGGTCAAGACATCCATTCCTGTGGCAATTTGTCTAACTTCTGCTTTTGTCCTTTTCCCATTATGGTACATGGATTTTCAAAATCACCATCTAAATGAGAATAAATGCTTGAGCTGGTGGAGTGCTCACAACACCACTTTGTTTCTATTAAATGTCAGCACATTGTCTTGGATAGCTCTATATGTATATATGCAAGTGAAAGATACTTTTAAAATCAGAAGTGACAAGTCAAGAATTGCTCCAGTGCAAACAGCAGCAAAGCCAGTTAAAAAACTCCTCTGAAGAGCAGTGTCAAGAATTTGACTCATTAACCAGCAATCAAATCCCACAGCTATTACATGCCACTATTATCACAGAAATACCCCAGACTCCCACACTGCTGATCAGAAGTCTCACAGCTCCGGTCTCACCTACCTGAACATGGGCCACCAAACAATGCAGGCTTGTCCTTATTCTATAAAGTGGGTGGCTTATTTTAATTCTGTTTCCAAGCCTTTGCTTGCTCAATTTAATGCTGAAAGTGTCAAAATCTGTTTTTAATGGTATTTTGTATTATCAGTGAAGTAGCAGGCATGTAAACTTACATAGCCAGATGAAACTGTAACCTTTTATTCTGATGCATTTCCTCCAAAGATCTTTGAAGGACTAAATTGTTTTTTTAATTTTGGGTGATTTTTGTTTATTTGTTTTTAATAATCAAAACTAAGCACAGGGTTCTCAGCTACTACTAATGGCAGAAACTCATTCCAAATGCATTCATTTGATATTCCCTCAAATACTCCTACAAGATTCTAGGTGAAAATTCCCAACCTGAATGTAACATTTCAGTTTGCAGAACTCAATTTACCATTCAGAAAAGTATTCTAACACCAAGGGACTTCACAACTTAGCGTTTTCCTTTTTGTACAACATAATCTATTAAATCTCAGAAGATTGTCTCTGTCCAACACAAACTCCAGCCATTCATCTCTGCTTTGCCTAGGAAACACTCCTCTATTTCAGTCTGAAGTCTGGGGATTTTTTCCTATTACTTTCAGTCTTCCCAAGTGCCCTTCCCTGCTTTTCTTTTTCAGAATGCATATCTTTCTTCCATAACTCCTCTCACCAAAAACTAAAACTGTTAAGGGGAAAAAAAAAAAGCAGATACAAATGCAGAAGTAACTCACAGATGTAGCAGATATGTTATAGTGACCATGCAGCAGAACTGGAGGGAGTAAATGAAGGCAGGAGAAAGGACTCTGACCAAGACTCTGAAAACATGCTACCCCTCCTGAAGACTTCAGGGGATACCTAAGCAAATGTTATCATCTGAATAGGCAAATCAGCTGTTTGCAGAGTACAGTTCAACCAAAACACTCAAAATCTATCCAGAGAGCCCAAATACATGTACACATAAATACACACACACACACCCCTTCAAAAAAATCAGTCACCTGGAATACATACATAATACAGTAAATCTGTATCAACGAAACCTTGCTGATTAATGTTGAGGCTATTGTCCACAAATCATTAGTAATATGGGAGGGCAGCTATGCTCAGCAGCATTTACATATTCCTACAGGACCCAAACATCCTTTCTACACATATCCCAGCTCCAAAGACATGCTTGCCTCTGGATTTGACTCCAATCTGTGCACCAAGGGGAGAGAAGAAAAAAAAAAAAAAAAAAAAAAAAAAAAAAAAAAAAAAAAAGAAAGCATAATCTTCAAAGCTAAAGCTGGCATTAAGAGCTGGAGATAATCCTTCCACTGACTGCACTCAGGCTGCCTGCACAAGACATGGGCAAGAACAAGGTAAGCAGGGCCTGCACATGGAGCACCCCAGGAGGCAATGGGAATACACAACCTCACTACAAACCTTTGGCAGTGGGCCCCATGAAAATGTAAAGCCAAGCCTCCTTTTGGAAGAGAGCTACACAAAGAAACTCAGAATCTTTAGCCTTTTACACTGCTGTCAGAATGACCTGGGTGTGCTTATGTTCCAAGTTTGTAGAGAGAAAAGTGACATTTCACACCAGTGCTGAATAGCAAATGGCAAGCATTTGAAATGGAAACATGACACTGAAGCACCTACACCAAAGAATGCAATACTGCAGCATACCCTTCTTACCACAGTCTGTCAGCATATCTTGCAAAACCTCTTCTCTGAAAGGACAACCAGACCTAAACTCTCCCTTTAAGACAGGACCATGCCCAAACTGTGCTACACAAGACATTTTCAAGAAGGATGCAACCCAGTACAGCATCAGGAGCTACTGCCCCTGATTTGTACTTGCCACAGCCTTTTCTACAAAAATCTGCAGATACTGTTACAGCTCAGAGGTCACTCACCACAAAAAAAGTACAGCTTCTCTCCTCCAAATATTTTAAAGGGCTTTCATAGCAGCTTCCACCTTTACCTATCACTGAAGAGTTAAACATCACTCTTGAAAAATTAAATCCCTGTAAGGAAGCAGGACACGCTTCTTGAAAAGAGACATAAATTTTTGATTAAACACCTCCAAGAACTCTATAGGCAATGGAAGGAATGATTGCTCTCTAAAGGAAATTCCTGGCTGACTGCATCCACAGCAGAATGCTCTGGAATTATATGTCCTCTCTAACTAGTCCTTGAAAACAAATCACATGGGGAAAAAAACCCTTCCATTTCTAAACCCAAAATGCTAGAAAACAACAGCAACAATGTACACTGGATGCTTTAACCAATACTTTGATATTTGCCTCCTGATATCAAGAAGTGAGAAGAAAGCAAAGACAAATAGAAAAGAGTGAGTGAAGTGGCAATAAACAATTGTGTCCCAATGGCAAAACCCAAAAAGCATGGTAAAAGGTTGTGGAAGTATAAAATAAGTGCCACGTGCAGACATAGCCAACAAAACCACAATGTAACCACAGGGAGACACAGTTAATAATTTCCCATGACAGAAATCAGCAGGGTAACAATGCTTAAGCTAGTCAAAAAGGAAGCAACATAGTTGGAACTGCTTCCCTGAAACTCTACCACTTAATTTGTTAATGAAACCTTTGTGGAAAAAGCTCATAATAGGCAACTTGGCTTTGGCTTGCAAACTCTTGGTTTAGTTTTGAATTACAGCAGATTTAGAAGTCATTTAGAGATGTATTTAGATACCCAAAATTCTCAGGAAACCCCAGTGATTCCTATGCTGCTGGAATTAGTATAAATATTCATTAAATGCTAAAGGCCTGTACTTCTCCTGACACACTGGAACTCACATGTCTAAGCAGCCCTTCAGAGAGAGTTTTGCAAGTAACAAGGGCAGATCGACAGATTTCAGTGTAAACTGCTTTACTGCACTATGAACTGCAGTCCTCACACAACACGGCTCCTCATGTTTCTTCCATGACCTGTCATTAAGAGGACAGGCAGACAAGGGCCTTTCCAATTTAACCTTTCCCAGCATGAACCAGAGCCTTGTCCAGGTAACAGCTTGATACTTTCCTCCAGTATTTCAATGGTCCTGGTTGCAACAGACCTGCTGTCCAAAAGACCAGGCCCTACTCTGCTGGTGAGGAGCCAGGTGAGCAATTTGGGAGGTAATCAGCACTTAAACACCACCACCTCTGCCTGTCCTGCATCTTCACAAGGAATAAGAGGGGAACAGGAGATGCAGCACTTCTCTCAGCAGCACAAGCACTGTACTACAGTCAGAGGATCACAAGTCCACACCTAAAAAACAGGCACAATCTGAAACTCCTGTTCTGAGAGTCATCACAGTCTTTGTGACACGCAATCTCAACAAGACCTAATTTCTAATGCTGTCAGTCAACAGTACCTTTATTTATTACCCACAAATGTAATTCTGAAGAAGGCCACGAAAGAAAACTAATATGATAAGAAAAGACATTAAGATTAGACAGATAGTAAAAGGACTGGAACACTGAAGTCAATTACCAACCACATATCATCATGTTCAAACACTGCTTCTCTGCAGAAATCTACTGTAAACTTTCTGTCTTGTTTTTGCTTTCAAAGTGAGTCATATTCTGCAAACGCACACTCGGTGTTGAAATCCTTTAGTATTTTGCAAGGGGTTTAATTAGCCTGCCACATTACCTTGGAGACAGTCCACCATGGGAACAGTTGGTAGGTGAAGTTAAGGGGCTGGTTCTGCTGCTGGAGTGCCGGGAAGGAGTCCGACCAAGGGTATTGCTGGGGGAACCCTGACACAGAAGCAGGAAGACAGGGATTAGCAACGTGTTGCAATGCACAGGCATGAGCACAACAACAGGTCCAAACAGTGCCTCTGTTTGCTCTAGACAAGCTTAGTGATGTTTTGATTATGCCTCTTGAGCTAAAAATCTGCAGCCATGGTTCATGTAGTCTTTAATATGCTCCTGAAGATATGACTCTGAGGATAAAGAAAGTGTATGTGCACTTCTCTACAACACACAGTACCTGCAAACTTAAATACACAACATATATGGCCTGCAAATATTGCCAGAGAAATGGTACATCAATCCTTCTATCCGGCTTCTCACACAAGATTTGCAAGGCTCCAAAATATGCTCACCATTACCCTGCCAATTTAGTATTCTAATTATACAGCTATTTTCCACATTGTCTAAAGCATTCTCATTATGCTTGTTAGGAGCATAAGTAAGCAGTCTAACTTACTGTTTTTTCACTGGCCTGCACAATCTTTTATACCACAGCAAAATGAGTAGAAATTGCTCTCAATTCTGACACTTTTCACATAGAGTCAAAAGTATTAGAGAATCCAGACCATTTGCCTGGAAGCCTAACCCTGCAGTTCTAGCTTACACTAAATTCTGCTTGGCCCTGTGGAAGTGCAAAGATAGGAGGGTTCAAATTCCAGCAAGTTCACAAGATTTCCACATTAAAAAGACAAAAATATTCCCTAATCCTTGCTGCCCTGGGAAGGGAAAGAAATTCCCTATTTAAATCTTCTTCTAACATATTCCTTCAATGAAATAAAAATATGTAAGAGCTTCATATAAAAGCAAAACGTAAGGTAATAGGCATAGACTGAGGTGACCTTGTAGGTCGCATTAAAGGTCCTGCAAGCTTCTTAACAGACAATATATCTGTTATTAAACTGATCTCAATAATAGTCATAGCCCAGAAAATCTGTGGTATCAGGTTCTGTTTTAGCCAAAAAGCCATTACTGGCAGGACTTTCAAAAGCACCACCAACTTGAAAGCACAAACCCCACCAATTTTAATGCACTTCTCAGTCATTTTTTAATCTCTTTTGGTTAGGACTATATTAAAATTTAAAATAACTGAGTTTTTTATTTTAATAGTCCCTATTAAAAGCAACATAAAACAAAAGCCTCTGTTGCCATATTGCTTCAAGCCAACAGTTACAGATAATTCAAACTGAACATCTGCAACAGCTTATCAATGAGCTGCTGTCTTTGGGGCTCTGCTGTTTGCAAGGACAAGGGCCTCTCACCACACTGGTGTTACTCGAGTTCTTGAGGTGGTTGTGCAGGAGCTTGGTAGCACCATCCTGGAATGTTTTTGGCAAGGCACCAAGTAACATGGTAAACTCAGGAGTGTTCAATTCAAAGAGAGAAATCAGGACTATTTGTGCTGCCTGAAAAGAAGAAGAAAGAAGAAACCATCAGTTTTTATTCTTTGAAAAGAGCATGCATTCTCTTGGTAGTGATCCTTACAGTAAATGAGGTGTCTTTCATTAAAAAAGGAGACTCTTCTACCAGACAAATCTTTGAAATGTTCTTTGTGATGTATCATAAGAAATTACTAACAGCAGTAGTTAATTTTTTTAGTTCTTAAAGCTTAAATGTATTTTAGCATTTATATAATTACTTTCCCATATGTGAAGTGTACAGCTATTCACAGCTAGTGATAAATTCTTACCATTGTCCTGTCCAGCACATGTTTCAACTGAACAAGTTACTGCAAAGATTTACTGAAATCAAATAAAACTAGAAGTTCAAATAAGTATGAAGACTCTAGGACTGCAATTTGTCATGCTTGTGCTTTTTATTTTACGTGTGAATGGGATTAGTTCTCTTCCCACCCAACCTCTCCTCTTCCTAGGGATCCTAAATTTGTTTCATCAAACAGATAATCCACCTCTCCTTGTAAGTCTTGACCACTCAGGCTGTTTCAGTAATACAAGACTCTATCTGAAGTGGAAGATTTATGAGGATGGTGAGAATCACCATTCTCTCGGCCATGGACAGGCTAAACACCACCAGATTTCCTAAATTTAGTAAGTGAAACCAAGGTACCACTGAAACAATTGAGAATTCTACCATTAATTTTACTGGACAGGGCTTGCTTTATGTGCCTCAGAGAACTCCTGCCGAAACAGGATCTCCCCACATCCATTAACAAACACACAGCTCTGCATATCCTGAACTAAGACAATGGAATCAAATTGGAATGGAAGCAGAATAAATCACAGTGTGCAGACCTGGAAAAGTAATTAACATCACATGTTCCTAACTAGACTTCCCCAACAGCATCCAACCTGTGTGGATGCACCAATTCTGTGGGTTTTTTCCCTGACTTTACTTCAAAAGTATACAAACATACAAACACTGACAAAAAAAACCAATAAAAATGAAGCAATGATGGTCTGCAGCAGCACCTTCTCCAAGGGGGGTGTAGCCACTGACACAACAACTTCCAGAATACATATCTGGACACAAAGCAGTGGCTTGGGCTCACAAAATTAAGCAGGAAAACTACACATGGTCATATTTTGGAAAAGCATACACACATGCTTAGGAAGAGCAGACACTTGTGTTTGGCCCTTTCAGGAACTTTCTAAAATCTTCTAAAAATGAAAAATTACTTCGAAAGGGGTACAAATGTAATTCACTGCTGTGGGGATAATGTACATTCATTGTTCTCATCACTTTAAAGAAGGATTTTTTTAGTAACTAATGTGTTCACAAAGTTGCCATAATTAATTGTATCTGCAATTCCCTGTGGAGTGGAATTCTTCACAGATGATGAACTCGGGTCCACAAGAACCATTCACAGTGGAGGGGAATCACAGTACCTCATTGTTTCAGTGTGCAAACTGCAATTCAAGCTATACTGCTTCTTCTGCCATCAGCAGCAACTAGCACTAATTTTTGTATATAAAAACATTTTCCATCCATGAAAGTTTGGTAAGTATCATCCTTTTCATATGGCCAAATAATGAACCAAAGCCCACAACACTCAATGGGCTTCCAAGGACTGCAGCAAACAACAGGTCTTCAGACTTCATTCCAGATGGATCATGCTGCCTCTCCTGCCAAAACTCTCACTGACTTGAACAGAAACACAGCATGTCATTATTCACTCCATTCTAAAGATCTAAGGATGAAAGAAGTGGGGAAATAGCTTTCCCCATGGCTGTCTCAACTCCATAGTCTACCCTCCTCTGACCTGAAGTTTTGGGCAACTCTGCCATGAAGCCTGCCTGGTATCCAACAAGGAAGTGTATTTCTGTCCATTTTGATCCAAGAACTTTTAAGTTTTCACCAGTATAGTATTTTCTGTAATAAAAATATTACTGCACACAAGAGATCTCAGAACAAGGAACAGCAAGTTGAAGAGAATGCAAAGTGACAAGTCATGCCAAAGTACATTCCTGCTGGTGAATGGCATGCGTATCCTTTATGGTTAGGAGTGGACATGCAGATCCTCTGTGTCAGAACAAGCAGATCTCACATTCATTGAGATTTTTAAATAAACCAAAACAACCAAAACCAAAAACCACAAAAAAACCCCAAACCAAACCCCACAAAAATTGATCAACAAGGTTCCCAGATTGAGAGACTGCGTAGAGATTAGAATATCTGGAGTTATGAACTGTTAAGTCAGGAGCTGACCAAGGTGTGAAAGGATTTCAGATACCTTTGTCCCACATATCTCCCACTGATGGTTTAGGAACAAAGTCCATCCTTGGAGACCTCCTAAGTAAGTAGAGCAAACAGGTGCAAGAGCACACACACACTATGATGGGATGTTCTGGAGGCACCTTTCTTGTATGACAGAAATGTTCAAGATGCATCTCACAGATCTGAACAGAACCCTTAGCAAAGCTCCACCACAAACACTAACAAAACAGACACTGTCCTACAGGAGTAGCTGAGACAAGCTGCAGGTCTCAGGTCACTACAGTTTTGTTCTGCTTTTGCATTTTGGCTTTAATAAAAACAGAACTATGTCTGCCCTCCAACTTTGCACAAAATACTGCTTGTCTCTAGGAGTGTCTGCTAGAATTCTGTCTCTCCAGCAGCTTTCCTGTCGCCTGTAAATAGTCACTGGGCTTTGAATGAAGTGCTTAACAGTAGCTCCCAATGCTCACATTCTTCTGTGGCCTCAAAGAAAACAGACCTATCATTTATGCCTTTTGAAATAAAGCCAAGGACTGCCACATCCTGAGAGTGGTGCTCCAGTAAAGGTCTCAAAGGCAACCCTGGAGTTACATGGGTAAAACCCTGTCTGTGTGTTCTTTCTAAATCATCCTCTGCCTCCAACTGCACTTCCAGGTTTATTTCAGGCAAAAGCCATTATTTGAAAGTGTGTCCATAATTTCCTACTTAATATTTAACACACAAAGGTCTTGGTCCCTATTACCATAAGATCAACATTGTTACTGGCCTCAAAAGCTGGAAGGTCCATGCTAGCTTGAAATCACATTTGCAACATGCTCCAAGTTTTACTCCTGCAATACTTCTAATACAAGTAATTTTATCTCAGTAATTAAGTAATGAAGAGCATCAGGAGCAGCATTTCCATATCTGTCTTAATGGTTAGATCTGGACACACTTGCTAATCCTCTAAGTTTCACTTATCTAGCATATTTTTACCTAATCAAAGGACATCTTCTATGGATAATGTTTCTAAGAATCTTAAATCTGTGGATTTTCAGCTTGTGACAAACCAGGGACATTTGCATAATCTCTGAATTTCTGGATGTCTTCTGAAAATCTTGCTTCATTAGATCACTGTCAGAGTAAATAAATTTAACAATAAAAAAATTATTTCTGTACACAGAGTACAAACATTCCCCATGCAACACCCATGCTTGATGATATATAGTCTGATGAAAATAATATCTGCATTTTCCCTTGCCTTTGTATCCCTGTACCAATAGTACAGAACACTAATCCATCTCCTTCAGTGACATATAACGTAGACCCTACAGATTATCCAGTCTTAATGAAGTCATTCTCTGCTGGCTTGAGCTGGAGAAACTCCAGTCACTTCAGAGCCTGACTAGAGAGGGGGTCTGGCTCAGTGTCAGGTTCTTGAATAATTTGCAAAGTACTGCTTATGTAACTTTGTTATTTTCCTTATCACAATGCAGTGAGGGATCAGGTTCCAATCCAGTAGCAGCTCCAAAAGTTTCAAACTTGGGTCACTGTAATTCCTGCTGTCCAACAGTGTCAGCTGCTAAAGGGACACAAATGCTTTAGCAATATCCGTTTTTTGGTTTTAGCTAGACAGTGGATGATGGTCAGATTTATCAAAATCTGTAACTTTTTTCAACTTGGCTGAATTATAATAATAAAGTGTCTTTTGAATCGTTTGGGCTTATTAAGCAAACAGATCAAGGCTAAGTGGAAAAATCCATTGATTTTAGAAAGGAAATGTGGTCAGTGACCTAAAGTTAATAAAAGTGCCTTATGACTGCTGTTGCTGCTGCTGGCCCAGTGGACCAAGCAGAATAAGAAGCTGGTTGTCTGAGCTATGTGAAGGCATTTTCCAAGTTACTCAAACATCTGTTGGTGATGGGCTCCCAACACTGGCATCCCCATAAAAGGAGGGAACTTTGTACCCTGATCTTTTATGAGGAACTACAACAAGAGAGTTAACAGAAAAACACATCAAAGCCAAAAAATTACTTCAGACAGACACACTTTTTTCAGGCTCCCAGTCCAGGTCTCTTTACACAGCTAGACAGTTGAGTTGAGACTGCAAACACAATTAGTGTGATTAGTGCACAAGGCTTTCAGTCTACCTGTTTACATTTCTCTTCCAAGTTTCCTTCACCAGGCCCTGAGGAGGCTGTAGTTGTCCTAGCTGGCAAATCCTCACCCACCCAACTATGCATCGTCTGGGTTTGACAAACAGGAAAGTTGGTATTATTCACAGATTTCAACTCAATCACCTAAACAATACACATGCCATCTTTTTGCAGAAGAATTTTGATAAATTTCTTGCTTCATTTCAAGTAAGGGAAACTAATTTAAAAAGCATTATTTGACATCATCAGAAGAGCATTCCTTTTGGCAGAGGGAAACCGAAATTAAATTCAAAATTAAATCTGGCCACAGCTCTCAGGCATACAGATCATCTCTTAGTTCTTCTACAAGGCATTGCTTTGGCAACCTCCTGGTGGCCTCCACAACCACTTGAAAGCCTCTGCTGAGCTGCAGAGCCTAGGCAGTGCTGAACTGAGATGGCACTTGCATCTGGCTAGCCAGGAATAGTGGAATAGGTGTATCTCCCTGCACCTGCCCTCACAGATATCTCTAAGTTCAGAGGAAGTTACAGTTAAAAACTTGCAAACTCCTGTCTCCAGTCTGGACGTCAGTCAGATGGACCAACTATAAATGGCTTTCATCATGGGATCAGTTCGGGGAAGAGCCTCATTAACATCTACTCACTTTTGACAAACAATCATATTCTGAATGCATCACACACTTCACCATCCAGTCTAAGACAAATGTGGTCTTTAATAACTCAAGGCACAATGGAGCAGAGAAGCTCCTTCTCATGTCACTTTGAATTACACTAAACTGCAGATCAAACAGAGATCCACTGAGATCAAGAGGCAGCACTTGCACATTAGGCAGCTTGTATTAGCACACACTGGCACACAGCTTCAGTTCTCCAGTGAGTAGCTGGTGTTAAGTGAGTTATTCACATCTACTGAGAGTTTGCAAGCTCTAACAAGAGTTATTTCAGTGTACTTTCCAGCAGACAACTAAGTATTTGCTGGCACTGAACTAACAAACTGTCTACCAAAGCAAACCTTCTGCTTGCTCCTTTTTCAGGCCTAGAATCAGATGAGCAAGGACATCCACACTACAGACATGGCAATATAAAGCACAATGGCTTTAGCAGTTTATACACAATCCAAGCACATTAGCTTGAGCACAAGTTTTTAAACACCTAGTTTTCCCAAAACACTTGTATTAGAATATGCTGTTCATATCCACATCCTGAAAAGGAAGAATTTGTTTAACAGATTTAAATACAGAAACAGATTAAATCCATGTTGCTATTCTGTTTTGCACAGTACATACTTTATACATCACTAAAGGGTTTTACAAGTCAGAGACAGTTGCATTACAAGTGTCAAAGGCATCTCAGAAAAGTGACAGCAAAAAAGATGCACCACCAAACTACCACATTATTGTTCTATAGCAGATTATGATCCATCTGTGCCATTGTTTTGTGACCTGGGTACAGAAAAGACCATGGCAAAAACGTTCATTGTTTCTTGAGAACCAGACATTACCCCAGAAATCAAATTGTTGAAAGCTACCCGGAGTAACTTTGCTCATTATAAAATGACAGTTGTTGCAAAAACAGGATTCAGGACTAGAAACATACGTTACCTTTCATTAACAACTGAGAAATTTTATTATAAACCTGGCATGACAGAAGTCTGAATTCTGAGGTGAAAGTTCCCACATATAAACTAAGAAAGAAGAGTTACTGAAGTCACATGGTTTGTAATAAAAACATGCACTTTAATCTGCAAGGATTTTTGAAATGCTAGAGGAAGCATGGCAGAATTATCTGTCATACTGCAAACAGCTCTGCAATACATCATGTAAACATCACCTCTAGACTTGATTTTCAAAATAGGTACATCACCTATACCTGTGTAGGAGTGTGTGTTTATATAAATGGCACATACACACAAACATACTGAGCACAGACACATAATAAAAGTGTGAGAATACACATTCTGTGAAGCCATTTATTCTCTTGTATTACCACGCACTAGCTCTTCTAACAGAGTATGTGCTTATATTCAAACTGCTTTCAGCTCAAAGCATCCTACAAGGCTGTATAAAGTGGAGAGACTCATTTTAAGGAAATCCACCCCAGCACCATGCTTCCAACAAGCACATCATGATTTTCTGGCTGCTAACATTGGGTGAAAGCCATTTTCCTTACACTGCGTACACTGAAAACATTTGGGCTCTCATAGCTCTGTAGCATCAAATTCAAAACAAACAGAAAATGAGGGATACTATTTTGGAAACATAGCTAGGACACAGAGATCCTTTTTGTTCTAATAGCTTTAAATCAAGTAAACACTACAGTCCACCAGGTGCCATTTTTGATGTATTACACTATTTTTCCTAACACTGACTATGTTTTAAATGCCTGACAGAAGTTCCTCTGGGCATTTACACTGAGTTTGACTTTTTTAGGAATACCCTTTGGCTAAAAGGCTGACCTCAGTAATATGGACATACTCCTATTTAAGATTCCAAAAGCCTGAAATGAAATCCTAATGCCCGGTGCTCTGGTAACTTGGCTCATTATGGAGTCCATGAGATGCAGAAATCTGGTGTAGGAATACTGCAAGAGTGCTGGAGAAACCTCTGACCCAGAAAGGCAAGGGCCTGTGGCTGCAGAGTATTAAGATAATTTGCCATTCAAAAGCATTTCTGCCAATGTCCTCTTTGCCACTGCTACTCTAAGAGGCCATGACCAACAGTGTTTACTGCTCAATACCAGTACAAATCAGCAATGCCATTTCAGCCCACTAAGAGGCTCTGAGAGTGCTCTTGCAGTGACACATCTGTCCCAGGGTAGCTGAAATCAGACTGATAATAGATGGGTAATTAAAACTTCCAAGAGTTTTAGAGGTCACATGGCATCACTATGTGAAGGAGCCTAATTTCCTTTCCTTAAATGTGTTTGCTTTCCTGTCAGTGGTCCTCCTATAGATACCACAGCAATATTTTATCCAAAATTGCTCTATCTAGGCATTACTGATAGATAGGATTTCCTTATCAAAGTGACAATATCAATATTTCTCTAGAAATTACCTTGAGGATTACTAGTTAACAAAGTAGACACATCTTCATTGCCTGCTTCAGCTTATGAAGCATCTGTTGGCCTGCAGCTTTCTCTCTGAAATCTTCCTCATCTTCCACTTAATTCAGAAACCGTTTCTCAGTTTTAGTGAAAAAAATCTGATCCCGAACTCATTTACTTTGGATGTCCCTTGACTTCACCTGCAAACTAGTGGAGGCCATCCAAGGAGGGCCCTCCCCAAGGTACTGTCAGGAGGGCTTCATCTTCATGAAAATTAGAGCAATACAAACCCCTCCTGGGCTTTTTGATTCATTGCAATGGTTCTAGTTTCTCACCAAAACCCATCCAACTGTGTATTCAAGGGCAGCTTGCAGTGACAAGTGGGGCAGTTGAAAGAAAACGTTTTCCCAGTTACATAAGTGGAAGGCAGAACATGATGTACACGTGACACAAGGCTGCCCATAACATGTAAAAATGCCTTGAGGCTTGTAAAATAAAACCACCATAGGAATGTTTCATCAACAGAGAAGCCAGTCAGGATATTTGGAACAAAGGAAAAAATTTCTTCTACCCTGAGATTAGTACTCCAAATACCAATCAGGCAATACAGATCTTGTTATTTATGATTAAGACCAGAGCTGGGCTGATTAACAAGATGGTAAGAATTGTCACTGGCCCTTCACCTCAGGAGGTCTCATTCCCCTTCAGCCTGTACAAGGTCCTCCCAAAGGCTAAGATCCTGTGTGCCCTCACAGCTGATTCCACTCCCACAAATTCTGGGCATTCATGTTAAAGAAAAGTTTCCATCCAGACAAGCCTTGGACAGGAGGTTTCTGTAGGCTTTGGCTGAAGTCAAATAAGAGGCCTTTTTCTAATTTCCATTCTCAAACTGATGGCTCTCTTCCAAGATCAAAGTATTTTCCCACACAAAGCCCATGCCTGTCATCCAAATTCAATCAGCACTTTACCTACGTAAGGATTGCACAACAACTTAGCTGGTAGTATTACTAATAAAATGGAGAAGTTATATAATGTCCTCACAGACCAGTCATCACAGTATTGGCATTGCCATTGTGTTACTTTTCTGTGTGGCAATTATCTGGCTTTTGTAAAATTATTTCATCCAATCTTAAACAATTTCCAGAGGAAAATCAGAACTAACACCCTGCTACAGTGAGAAATAAATCAGTGCAGAGGAAAGTCAAGTACTTCATACAAGGTTAGATGCTACTGTGGTCGAAGTCACAGCTCAGTTATCTGAAATCCTGATCTGTGCCCTGCCCACTGATAAGCTCTGCTTGGGGAAAAAGCCATGAGCTGGCTGCCAGTGCAGGAATCACCTACAGGTGCTCTCCTCACACTGGCACCACGTCCCATCCAGGTCTCCACACAGCACTGCAGGACCTGCTCCAACCCTGTGGCTTTTGTTCAGCATGGAGGGCAAATGTCTTCACCTTTCTCCCAGCACTGCTTGCAGGAAGTGAACCTTAAGCTGAGTGCAGGATGAACACCCACAAGTACTAACAATCTTTAAAACAAGACAAATATTTACCCGTAACACACTGCAGATCATCTTATTTTAAACCTAAAGCTTGACAATAATTTTAACTGTACACAGTTCATGGCTACTATCAGCAGTTTAAATGGTTTCTGCCCTGAGAGGGAATCACAACATTTTGTCAATGACACACTTCAGTATCAACTGCATGTTCCCCATAATATATCACATTTTCCTTGTGATAACAGAGCTTATGTTTAACTGTAGATGTCATTCCACACAGGACCATAAACTGCTTTATGCAAAACAGCATTTCCTCTGACATTTTCTGATTTCTTTAGCTATAAAACAGGAGCTGGAGTTCAGGTTGTGTCAGACTGGTTAAGTGTGCTCATTAAGTGTACTTAAGTGTTGTCACAACAATACACAAAGTTACTAAGAAAGCTGTAGCATTCAGTTTGAAAAGGTTTTTGGGTTAAATCACATTTTTTGTTCTATTTTTTCCCAGTGCCTTAATACTATGTGGCTGTGACCTCTGTGACCATCACACATAGTAAACAGTAGTAATGGACAGATGATCACTAACAAAAGGACAGTCTCAGTATAGACTGAAAATATAATCAATTTCTTGAACAGACACCTTGATTGTTATCACAGGATCAGATCTGCATGGCTTATTAATTGCCAGGTGCACACAGCAGCCACATGCCTTCCCCACTGACAGAGATCACCAGTGCGAAGAAGTTTGCTTTATCTGCCTCTGCTCAAAGGTAAACCCCAGACAGAACAGCATGGCCACCACACACAGATTTTCCTTGCATTATGGTAGAATTCAGTAACTCAGACTTGGGTGAGGAGGATATTGGCTGTGGGACTCCATTTCTTGGAGGAAAGAGTCCCTGCCAAGTGCACCAAGTTAGCCACAGTCATACCTGTGGATAATACCATAATACCTTCCACAAGGACAGAACCTTCTGATACTCAAATGAATCATCTTGAAATTAAAAAGGTACTACTTATTTTTTTCCCCAAGTTATAGTCTCAAAAAAAGAATGACAATATTTAATTGTGTTTTTCAGAACATTTCACCTGCCTGGATTGGCTCTTAATAATCCAATTCACTACTGCATAATGAATTTGTAAGTCTGTTAACTACAGGCCTGACAGAGATAATGGCCAATGATTGCTTATAAATCCTTTGCTGCACTGTTTCTTCTATAGCCTCTGTTTGTACTATGTTCTTAATAAAACCATAGTACAGCAACAGTATGATGAAATAAAGATCACCTGTATATTTGTTTTCAGTAGCCTAAATTGGCTTAACTGTGTAATAATTGATTTGAAAACTACAGGCACCAAAGGCAAATCCAAGTCACATGCAGGTTTAATAAAAAGAATTTCGATTCAGTAATCTCTTGTCAACCCCAAGGCACTTGCCCAAGTACTGCTCAGGCAGAGTTTGCTGGAAGTTTTGCCAGAGCTGTGCAAGCCATTGGAGCAGACAGAAGGATGGACACACACAGTGAGCACCTGCTCCCCACAGCCCATGGGGAGCAGCAAACATTCAATTTTTCAGCTGCAGCAGATACTCTGCTTCTCTTTGCACGCAGCAATGATGACCCCTAGTGGTAGAATGCTTCTCCTGCTCAGCAGTAGGCAGAGATTTTGCTTTTCAATGCATATTTCTACTTAAAATGATGAGAATTTCCCCTCTCAGGCCAGCAACAAAGTAAAATGCTTGAGATTCACCTGAACTGTAACACAGAAGCAGCTGCTTTGTGTCATCAATTCTTTCTGACTTTGGACACAGAAACATTAAAATGTAAATCCATATTCCAGATCTAAGTCCATAATTTGAAGTACCCCTTTTTTCCCTGAGGCAGGCTATCTTACAAAAGCAAGTTTCAGCTATAGTGCTGTGAATAATCCCTGCAGAAAGTCTCCAGAAAAGAGGTTGTCCCTTTTTCCCCCAGAAACTATCATCTGTATGTGAGTAAGCTAACAGCACACGCCTAAACAGCTTCTTTGAAGCCTTCCTTCAGCTGCTGGATAATGCTGCACACATGGCAGCACATTTGATACCCAGCAATCTTCTCATCAGAATCAAATAAAAGTAATTTTATTATTTCCAAAGTTATAAAACTGTATGTTATTCTAGTATTAAGTCAACATTTTATGTGCATATAGTGTTATGTTCTCATACAACTTTTAGAGTCTGGAATAATTAAAATTTGGTTGGGTTTTTTTAAATCCAAGTACATCTCAAAGCCTTTCACTTGTACTGGAAATAGAAGGTAATTTGAAAGTGTGTTACAGATGCCAGCTACATAAAACTAAGTCTTGCTTTTCTCTTGGGAGAGATGAGTATCACTACCTGTCCCATTTTAGCTTGCCTGACACTTGCATCTGGAGCAAGATAAAGAACAAGGTAACTATTACCCAGGCCTGACCTAATTGTGTCAGTTTTTTCCAGATAGAGATAAACACACACTGCTTAGAAGAGAAGGGCTGAGAGCCCCTGACAGCTTACTGATTTGTTTACTTTCTTTTAACAACATTTTAACACTGAAGTTGTGCTAGCTTTCATTTCAGTCTACAAAGCACAAAGCCTTCACCTAAACAAAAAACAAATCTAGAGATATTTCCAGAATGCTCAAGAAAATGCACATTTTCAAACCATGATCTCTTTTTGTATGGTAATAGTAGTTAAAATCATACAAGTACCTACTAGGAAAAAAATATGTGAAGATATGCTTCAGAGTTATGTGTGGACTGAACTGACAGTTTTGTTTGGACAGTGAGGTGTGCAAAATCAGGACATTTTAAAGTTACACTCAAATCACTGAACTTTTCATTACCTTTATGACCAATTTGTTTGTTTTTTCCTCCTTTCTCAAGAGCAACAATTACTGCAAATAATTCATTGTCCTGGCTTACCTTTCTCACATCTGAGCTCTTTGGTTCTGTTGTCCAAGTTATAATTCTAGATACAGCAAGTCTTGTCTCACTGGAGTTCACAAAGTCTGTAGGATCCATCTGTCTTGCCAAGGACTCAATATACTTCAGGATAGCAACTTTGACCTGAGAAATGAAAATGGATTTGTTAAGCTCAGGAGTTGGCAAAGACGTGTTTTTCCCATAGGAGCAGACCCCACTACAGATTGGCAAGATTTGTCCCATGGTGAAGGAGAAGTATCCCTGTGACCTGTCTGAAAGTTGCCAATATAATTTCTATTTCATGCACATATTGCAATTAAGTACCTTCTCATGAGTTCTGTGCTTTATGGTATGCCTGACATGACAAGCAAGACCAGCACGTTGATGCTTTATTGAAATGGTTTTTGATACTGACCTTCAGGTTTGGTGTCTGGGTCTGATCTACAATAAACCTCATCAAAATGTTAAATTGCTGATCAAACGGAAAAGAATCCCTGTCCAAAGAAAACAAAGGAAATGTAATGCAACATAAACTAAATTAACTCAATACCTTAAAGCTTACAAAACAGATTTCAGCATGCTTTTCTTCTTGGTAACTTTATCATCAATAAGAGAAACTCTAAGCTTAAGGATTAGCTAATTATTGACACAATAGGAGAGAAAACTGCTAAATCAGTATCCTTACACACTGTTACTCTACTGTCTGTACGTTTCTTCAGCTTTTGGCACACCTGTCCATTCCTTTTCACTTCAGACTCTGTTCCCTTATCTCTGAGGCAGCTTGGTTTATCTCGTCCTTAGGGTTCATACCTGGTTTTGATCTCTCTCCTCTTTTTTCCTACTTTATCCTATTTTCTCCTAAATTATTACTATTTTTGGTTTTCTTTTTTAATTATCCTATTTCTAGAATGAGCTGAACTTTATTGTAATAGTGTCCTGTGCTGGACATCCTTTGAAAAGGACATGGAGTACAGAATTGATACAAGCTCTGCAGTAGCATTCAAGGTCTTATCCTCACCTGTTATTTGTGTTTGAACAACATGAAAGAGGTGCTGAACTTTGTGGTAAAGCACTTTTCATATTCTGAACACTGCAATTTTTTTGGTACCTGTCAATCAAAAAAACCCTGCTATCTGGGCACACACCCCACAAAACCCTAAAATTAATCAGTTATTTATTTTTAAATTTATGCTTTAAAGTTATTTATTTAGAAGACAGACAGGCCTTTTTAATTCAATACTTGAAATACTGTGACATAACTTTGTTCTCCTTTATTCTTATATCCATCAAGATTGAGTCCTCAAAACACACAGCACTGCTGGATTTCTAAAATGTTCATGCCTTCCTGTAAATATGAAAAAACCCCCACATTTGCCATCTGAGTACTCTACCTGGTGACATCCAGAGCTTTTTGAACTTTTGCCTGCACAGACCCCAACAAATCTGCTCCCATTTTCTTTAGCAACTGGGTCAGGAGAACAAAAAGCCAATCCTGCAAGTCATCTTTATGAATGATGATGAAATCAACCAGGGTTTCCAGAAACATGCTGAAGACCTAGAAACAGAACAAATGTCAGAAAAAGAAATACAGTTCTTAAAATAAAAATATTCAAAGGGGAGGGGGGTTTACAGTCTGAGTTTCAGGATGATTTTGTTATAAAGTTTCATGAACGAATGATTTTAGTGACTACATTGTTCTGGAAAATGTATCAGGCAAGACATGTCTACAATGTGTTGTATTAAAACATCACATGTAACAAATGAAAGAAGGGGGTAGGAAACACTTACTCTCTGTTGTGAATTCCACCGCAAAGCAGGCCATGCAACAGAACAAACCACTCGTTAGCACACAGAGTGATCAAGGATGCAGTTTCTCAACAGATAAAAGACACATTCATTGAAAGTTTACATTTTCTTAAAATACAATCTCTTCTCAGCACAGTTATTTAAAACATTACATGCCTTGGATCAGATTCAGTCTCCTCAATGAAGTAACATATGTTTATATACAGTTCTATGAACAAAGCTACGTGTGTTTAACACCACAACTAATGAGTTTATATCAGTAATTTTATAAAAGCAGTGAAGATGACAGATCACTGCTGCCCCAAAGGTCATAATTGAGTCCAGTGTGCAATAAACTCCCACCTTACTCAGAAATTAGAAATATTTTGCAAACAAATAATTGCAACTCCACCCTTTCTACTACACATATTTAGAACCAAAACATTAAGACATTTCAGGAAGGAACTACATGCTTGGTGAGACCTCTGGGACAACTGGTCCACAAGGTAATTAAGGCCAAAAATGCACATTTTGAGCAAGACCTGTGACAGGCTACTCAGGGAACTCATGGACAGCCTGCCCATGCAATTTCTACCTGACCATCATTTATTAAAACCAGTTTACCAAGAGGTCTTGAAGTACAAAGATTTATACAACTTATTCTTTCTCAAACTGCATTTAACCGAACTGCAGATGTTTTTACACAGCCATTACTGGTTTTCCCCAACTAGTAAGACTCAGAAAAGAGCATGAAATTCCCTATTCCTTTCTCTCTGCTCCCCCTTAGCTGTCCATAGAAAACCACTAGTTCTGATCAGCCCCTATGTGCCCTACTTCCCCACTCTGCTGCCCCTACTTTATAAGAAATGCCTGCAAATTCATGTCACAGCTTTAACTTCAAAGGTCAGGGTTTTAAGGAAGGCATAGTAGCTATATTGAAGACCTTAATTATGAGATTCAGAATAACATCTTGGTGAGACATTTGCTCCCAGGTGTACACAACACACACACCCCAGTGGCTGTGAGGCTCACAACTCCTGATGGACCACTCTTCCCAGTGTATCACCAAAAACAGACCCCAGAGAAGTGCAAATCAAACTGAACTGGCTCCAGGAGGTGACCCCTGAAAGGCATTAGGCTGCTCCTCAGGAAGTATGGAGTAACCAGTTCCTAGCAACATACGAAAGACTGAGACACATCCCCGTCTTGTAAAACAAATGAAAACCAAGGAGATTTCTAAATGCCAATTTTCCCCAGCAGATGGCAGGGGCAGAAATACAAACCACTCATCTTGGAACATGCACACATGGTAATGAAGGAGAGCGAGCCAAGGCTTTGTGATCTTACCTTGCTGTGAGGGTCAGCAAACATACGAGTAAATATTTCACACAGCCTTTTTAACTCCACTCGGCTAAAACACATAAATAAAACACGACATTAATGCCAAAGATTTAGATGCAGAAAAAAAAAAGCAAAAAAACCCAGCCTATAAATATTAACAGCTGAAAGATCTAACCTTCTTTATTAAAATGTTACTTCAGTCACATTTCTGAAAACTTTGTATACCTAGGCAAAGCCTTTACTGACACTCCAGTTTAACTCCTGGGGTCACCAGCTTTACTTTAAGAATCTAATAAACATTTTTTTAAATCTTAAACCAGACAAATGTATTTTCTGCTGCATTTATTTTTTTCTGCATTCTGGATTCCAGAAGACAACTTGAAATGTGCACGTTTGCAAGGCACTTGGTTTCTGTCCAGGTCAAGGTCAACGAATCGCTGAATTATGCATTTTTTCAGCTTAAGAATAGGTTTTTCAAGTCTCCTTTGTGTCAAGAATTTCAAATTTTCTAGTAAAATCAGGACTTTCTGGTTATATACTAATCAAATCTTTTGGTTTAAATTCCCAGTTGCTTCAGTAGTATCAGTCTAGAATCACAGATTATTAACACATCAGAACTGACTCCAAAGTCTGACAGCAGGCACACTGAGGAGACAAATATATAGCAATGGAGGAGATATTAATAAATGGCAACCTATTAAATCAGAAGATAATTACATCATGGAACAATCTAACTTCCTATTAGTAAGAGATTATTAGGTGCTCAGAAGTGCTCTTTTTATGGCAGGGGGAACAAAGAATGATGCATGAGATACTGAGTTGGAGTCAAACACAAAACTCTTTGGTGCCAAAGCTCTTATCTGCAATGTGTTGAAAAGTCCTAGCTTTCCTGCAAGGCAAACTGGCAAAAAATACAGAAGCTCTTCTTTGTTTATGGTGCAAACAAAAACAGAGCATGGCAGTTAAGTTACATTTCCTGCATATTACGGATGCAAAAAGGCATTTTTCACAATTACAATGAAACCAGAGCAACTAGTGGAATGAACACTGACTGCTCAGAGAACAGTTATTGAAGATTTTGACTACAGGTAATGTATTTCCAGACCAACATTAATTCTACAATCCACCAACTTCTCTCTTTCTAAAAATAATCTTAAACAGGGCAGAATATGGCAGTAGTCTACAGATATTTTATGTTAGACTGTTTCTAAGTAACAGAGGACTTTTTTTTTTCCCAATAAATCTATGCATGAAAGGCTGGTTGAATTTTAAAAGGGCACAAAACCAATGGGTTTAAGAGTCTGGTAAGGAGGGAAAAGTCTTTTTAACAACATCACAGTAAGCTGTCAGCTTAATTTAGGGTGAGACTGCACAGACTCAAAATGACAACACTCTCCTGACATCATGCAGATTGCAGCTCTCTGAATGAACCCCTATTTATTACTCTAATGAATTTTCTTTCTGGACAAAGGTTATATAAAGTCAGCAAATATAAGCGTGTCTGTTTCTAAAAGCTCACAGATCCAAGGTAACAATGCAAGTACTAAACTCAAACAGGCAGTGGAAGAACTTGCCTTAAAGGACTTGTTTGCCTTGTTTTATTTAGAAGACCTTACAGGGAACCCTTAAAAAAGCAGGCCACAGGATGCTGTATGAAACAAAGAGGATGGGTAAGTGCCATTCCACTTTGTGCATGCACATCTCTGCATGTGCAAATCCCAGCTAATACAGGATCAGCCATCTTTCAGTTCAAAATACTAAAGAAAACTCCTAGCCACATCACCACCTCTTATTAATGTGTTACACCACAACAGAAGGTATCAGGTTTAATTACAAGACAGACTTGCCCCTTGGACTAATGACCTTGATGATGTTCTCAAGATGCCGTGGGAACAAACAGGATGATAAAATCTAATCATTAGAACAGGCACCAGATCAACTCTGAAACAAGGAGGAAGCAGATCAAAAGAAAACCAAAATGAAATACAGAGAACTAAACCCAGTATCAAATTAAAAAATAACTGTGCAGAGGTGTCGTTTCTGAAACAGGTTTAAAAATTACTCAAGATCAAAGCTGAGACAACTTGCTAGCTTGAAGGACTGGTGACAGCACAGTTCAAACACTACAACCAGCAGGGTTGAAATCAAGAGTTTAATTCCACCAGCATTTCTGCTAAGAGCTACTGACCTGGATAAACAGCCCATCATAAAAACTACTCAGCACTTCCTCCCTTGAAACTATCCCCAGCAGCACTCCAAACCCTGCTGATAATCCTCACACACTTTTGTGGCAAAATCAAAATCTCACCCAACTTTTTCATACAAATAATGAGATGCCACAGTTTTTCCAGACAGTTTGTTAAAGAGAAAGAAAAAAGACAGCATACATGGTGGAAGTATCTGTTAAGAGACTCAGAAATAGACCACATCAAAAAGCATCTCTGATCTAGACACTCTAACCACCCATTTTAAAAACCTGTAGCACTTCCCATTTAAGGCCTGTATCACAGCATGTGAAGTGCTAGAATATTTTCATGATGGCAAGAAAACAACTCTTTCAGGCCTGCTCTCAGTACACTTCCATTCAAACTGTGAACACGAACCATCAAATTATTTTCAGCCAGTGTGAAGCCCTTTTAAAATGGAACAATTGCACAAACTGAAGTAGGGAGGCTCTAAACAACCACTTATAAACTTGGCTATAATTTAAGTACATACTATTCATAACAGAAAAATAAAATTGTCACTGTTATTTGTGAATGTTACCTTCAAAGGATCCAAGAGATAAACAGCTTATTTCAAACACTTTCTCTATAAACTAAGGGTGAAATGTCCATGGCCTGAGAGCCAGTTGTCAAGTGACCTGTGGCCATAGGGAGTTTGCACATGACTACTAGATAATTATGACACCTACTGGATAATTCTAAGACCTCTTTTTTATTTGTGATGTGCCAAAGGTCTTTGAAGGGGTTTTGCGGTTCTCAACAAGGGAAAAAGGTCTCCCTCTCCTACCATATGCAAAGTTTCAGAGTAGGTACACCTACTTCATTGCCCTAAGAAACTTTCCTTTACATTATACACTACACCATTTATAGGACATAAGTTTCTGATATAAAATTTTTCAAGAGTTCTAAGCAGGATCTATAATTACACCTAACACAGCCTTCATAAAGAGTCAAAGTACAGCCAACGCCAGCACTGTCTGATCTCAGCTGTGAAACACACACCCTGAGTCATTTTAGAGTAAGAGCTATGTTTGCTTCACCAATTAAATTGCCATGGGAAAAAAATACTGAAGGTTCAAACAGACTAATGTAAAAATAGTACCACCCCTTGAGTATGTTTACAAGAGTACCACCGTGGGAAATCTCACTGTGCTGCAACAAGCACCTACCACTGGAGGTCTTCATGAGATGGATGAAGGCTAAGAGAAGACAGCATGCTTATCTGAGCCCTTTCTACATTACTGCCACAAATTATACTGATGGCACAGCAGAAACCTTTCCAAAAGTTAAGTGCAATCCCACATTGTCTCCACAAAGCCTTCACAGCCATGGAAGACACTGGCCATCTCCATAAGGCAGGTACATAATACTGCCTTCTGGCTGTAGCCATCCCTCATAATTACTGACACCATAAAACTATGGAGTCACCTCAGTGTCCGTTGGCTTTTCAGTAAATTCTGAAGACCTATGAGCCCTTCTTTCCTCTCAGACCAGTTGGAGCTGGCGCAGTGGTTGAGGACCTCAGCCACATCCTCAGTCTGGCGCAGGTAGTGAGGAATGCCCCCGTTCCTGGAGCCGTAGGAGCGCTCCGAGCAGGCGCTGGAGGCGTCACTGTTGGCATCGTCATCGGAGTACATCCCATAGGGCTCATACCTTCTTCTCACTGACTTTTTCTGGAAGAGGTGAAACTCACACTTACCAAATTATAAACAGTCACATCGATGCCAAAAGAAAAACATTCTATTTGCAATCACTACATGGAAGATTAGTGCTACTGTTACAGTGACTGAAGTGTTTTAAAGATGTCACCATGCACTACACCTGCTTACCTCTCACAGCAGAGCAAGACAGACCCCACTGATTTCAGTGAGACTGAGTGACTAAGGGGAAGAGGGGCTACCTTCCCCAGCATGAAAACGATGTATTTATGCCCAGTACAATTAAGTTACTGGTAATGAAATTAAATACATTAAATGTTCTACTGGCAGTAATAGTCAGTTCCATTGTTACAGATACTATGATGATACAACCCCTACTTTAAAAAAATGTAGATAAGGAAGAAATAGCTGAAGGAATCTGTGCTGGCCACCCAGTCACTTTGCTATCGATACCGAAGCGACTCTAGAAATGCACTGGATACAGGAGATGGCAATTTCTCTGTTAGTTTGGGCTAGGATTCTTTCCAGAGGCTGCTAAGGGAATTGAGTACTCAAATCCCACTCATTTCCATAGCATGGCATTAGAGGACCTAATTCCCTTAGGTGTATCTTTGACAGCCTTGATCCTTACAGAAAGAATAGTAGCATAATTATGACAGCAAAACAAACTCCAAAATAAACCTTAACAGAACAGGGTTGACAATATAATGTATCCAAAAAAATATCATCTATATTATAAAGTGCTTGCTACAGAATTCCTTCCAGTGTCCAGTCCTGCAGGTCTTGGACTTGTGAAGCCAGCAGAGTTTTGCTTCCACTAGGACTGGAGGATTGAAGCATAGAAATTAACTCACGTGCAGTATCATGGGCATTAGCAACAGGGTGGGGAGAGTTGGAAAGTAGAAATAAAAAGTCAAGAAAGCACTAGTACCTTGCTCCTGGAGTCTCCTAACAGCTGTAGGCAGGAAAATATTGAAGGGTGGGAAAAAGCATAGAGAATTATGTCAGAAGCTTATGTAGGGTTTGTTTTTGCAACAAAAACGTATAGCAAATGTGTCTTAGCAAATTAAAAAAAAATACAGTTTTTGCAAAATAAAAGTGGGTATAATAATGCCTGACTTTATCTCCTAACTGTTGCACTACTCATACTGGCTACAATTTTCCGTAGGGAGCTTGGAAGTGAGAATATCTATTAAAAACTTTTTCAGGAACAGATCTGTATTCGGCACCTCTTTGCTTACTTTTCAGAAATCTGCAATGAAAGATACCAGAGATTTTGGTAGTGATTTCTCTTTCTCCACATATTACTAGCAGCGTTTCATTTTAGAGTCTTGCAAAGAAATTCCGATGTGAGGAAGTCACTATCTACAGTAGAGCACATTCAATCAACTTCACTTGCCAAGTTCTCTTTCAACTTACAGTTCTTACACCACACTGTTTTGAAGATTAGCTCCTTTTAAGACTCCCTGGTTGGCACCACTGGCTTAAAGACCCCACTTAACAGCAAAGTTTCCATCACCCTTTGAGCGCTTCTGACAGACCCAAGCACTGATTCCCAGCATAGACACTGTGGGTTTAGGCCAAGTCCAGCTCAAACAGAAGCAGTGGATCCAACTGGAATTGTACAGAGGGATTAGAGGTCACAGAATGACCCACCATGTTCTGTTTCAATTGAGAATTTGGCTGAAGCCATCTTTGGAGAAGTTCTTTTCATTTCTTACTGCATGGAAAAGACAACGCTCTGAAAACAAGGCTACTGGGTAAAAGCTGGCATCACAACACTCTCAAAAGAAGCCAGCACAGGCTTTGTAAATTGCCTGTTGTCAGAAGGCAGTGAAGAAAAAGAGAAAACTGGGGTGGTGGGAAAGAAGGGATCAGCAATATTGTGCTGCATCTCCTGAAGCTGTACAAATTCAGATTCATCAAACAAGTCAGCAGCACCAGCTAGTTTCCAGCTAGACTTACGTATTTCCCTTTTAAGCGTTCAACCCTTCAAAATTTTAACACTTCAGTTTAAAGTTATTTAACTTCAAAGTTGGAATATTTAAAAGAGCACTCTGTAAATCTAGCCGAAGATTAAGTCACACCCAAAGAAATCTCAGGGCTCAGCAGTCAAATGAAACACTGTGACACTCTCCTCCCTTAAGAAACCTGTATTCAGCAGCTGCTCACATGCAGGGATAAAGTCTGATTTCATTTACACAGGCAAACCATTGTCTGTAATTATGTCCTGAACTGCTCTGGTAGCAAATTTGAGGTGCTGAGAGCAGAAATTGGCTCACAAGCTGTTACATTTGGTAATGAAAATGCTCATTTAGTGACTCAGTCCACTAAATGCAACCATGCCATCCATTACATACCTTTCTTTGGTCACAAATACTTTCTTTGTTTTGAAAGGCATATTTTGTAAAAAGGGCCATTTTTCTAGAAGTACTCTAATAGGTGCCATGAGCTGGGTGATAATCAGACATAAAAAGGAAAATGTTAGCCATCCTTGGGGAAAGTCAACTAGGAAATGGAGAAAGGCCATCTACCACAAACGATATGGTTTCATATACGGTGTCAATACGGTTCATCTTCCTTAAAGTGCATCTGAGACTGATTTTGAGAGATCTGTCCCAAGATACCTCAGGAAATCCTTCCCTTGTTCAGGTCTAGAGCTGGAGAAGACCCATGGGTACCCAGCTTGCACTGTACAATAATTTCTCCTCCTCTACACATTCTCTCTCCCCCAAATATTCAAGAATATTATCATGTGCCTTCTGATGAGCAGAAGACACTTTCTGGGTTCTAGCCAAGAGATAGCATAGTACAATAAGATTATATAGGACAGTAACATATTTTAAAGTAACATAAAATTTACTAGGAAAAGCAGTGAATGTTTGAAAGTATTAGCAGCAAACTAGACAAATACAATACAACTTACAGTGTAACTGCATGAGATGGTACAGATTCCATGCAAGGCAAGTTATGAGCTCTCTGAGTATCTACCCAGGTGCAAGTAACACAGGGCAGAAACTTGTTCTTGCTGAAACCTGATCAGGGATTGACACTAACAGAGAACACTATTTTTCTGACAAAATCTTCATGCAGGTAATAAGACTGATGAAACCTCTGACCCCATGAGTGCCGAGCACAGTGCTGGGCACATCCTCTGACAGCCAAGTGAAAGGCAAACAGCTGACTGAACCCATCCTGCAGCCACAACAGTCTGACAACAGCTGCAGAGAACTGACAAGGAATAAGGAAAAACATACTGCTGCCAGTTTATCCAAAGTCAAAACAGCAAAAGGTAACTCTACAGCATCAGACACTGGCACAATCAGAATAAAGCTATTTAGAAAGAGGAGAACATACGTACAGGTAACTTAAAGCCACTTTCCAGTGTTGGAAGCATTCTGTATTTTTCCTCTTACCAGTGCATCGGCCACAGCAGCCTCCAGATCTGTGCTGGTGCTCAGGACTCGCATGGCATTCACAGAGGCAGGCATCCTGCCTGGCTGTCCGAGTCCAAACCGGTCTGCACAAAAGACAACAGTGAAAGGGATTGTTAAATGAATTCACAATCATTTGGAATCCTAATCAGGTGCCCAAGTAGTTTTCCCCACAGACTCTGGGAACTCACAGTGCTTTTCCATTAAACGCCCTTTTACCCAGAACTCCAGAGAGTCTGCCATTAGGGTAAGAAATAAACTATTGTTTGTTGGGCGTTGGAGGCAATTTTGCATCCTCAGGGCAACTTTGATTTATTTATTTTAAGCTGGAAAGCAGGGTATCTATATTCTGTTTCTTTTTACTCAGTTGTCTCAAAGTTTTACTTTAATGTCAGGGGCAGACATGCCCATCCCAATCTGGCACTCTCAGAAATCAAGAGACAGCTTCTCATTAACTTCAGAGAGGCAGAACCATGCCCAGTGTCAGAACAAGTAGATACTCGAGCACTCATCTATCCTGCAGCCTTTTCTCTCAGGCAAGGATGTGAGACTAGCAGCACCAGATTAGTCTATTTTATGTCTCAAGGCTTGATTAACCAGTAGAATATACCCCTACACCTTCACAGTACAAAAATTAAGTTAATAACTCACTTGTGAAGTGACTCCAATTTCTGTTTCTTTTGAGAAGTTTAAATTCCAGAGCCCTATATCAAAACTAGTTTTGAGCAGACAGTATCATCTTTTTTCCGTCTGAATTTGTTGGCAAAGCTTTCAATGGCATCCAAAGCAATGGCATTGAGTTTAAAATGCCATTTACACTCTTAACATTAATTAGTTTATTTATAATTTGCCCAGCCTACCAAAAAAATTACTGAAATTAGTTTCTTTAGCAAAGCCAGATTCAGAAAGGTCCACTAGCACAGCCATGACAGAATCAGCAATTTAAGTATCACAGGCCAGATTCTGTCAGTGAGTCCTTCTAGAGGGGGACAGATCAGATACCAGGTGCTGGAATCCTGGCTCTGGTCCATAAGAGGAAAGATTGGTTATGATATTCCAAGTTTTTCTTTCAGTTTGGGCTTGTGTTTGGTCATGGAGAACTTAGAATATCCCTCCTGAACACGTTACACCTCTGTCCCTGTACCTACACATGCCAACAGGAGTTTTGCCAGCAAATTCAGTGGTGCATGGATCAAGCTGCAGGAACCCATTTAAGAGACCTTCAGCTGATCCACATCAAGCAGCAGGAGAGAGGAGTCAAGTCACACAGGTCTTTCAGGAGTTCATCTATATTTAATTTAAAAGTGGAAAAATACTGCTTATCAAATTGCTGAACCATATCGTGGATTTGCTCAAAACTGAGGCCAAACATGGTATTCAGCAGCTTAATGTGTTTTGGGGGAAAATACTGCATATCACAAAATTTCATTGCTTTCTTCTTTATAAACCTACTGCACTGAAATATCTTTTAGGGATTAGCTCAAAAGTTGGCCAGTTCTACTGTCCTAATTACAAAGCTTTATTCAAGATTAAGCTACTGCAGGGAAACAGGGAAGATTTTTATAATCCAAAGTATTTTGAAAAGAAAAAAACCCTGCAGACTAATATTTATTTCAAACAGAAGTGGTATCTATCAAAATTTACTGTTTCTTAGAGTTACATACCCAGACAAGACATTTCTGATTTACAACAAAAGCACATTTTCTACAAAACACATTACGAGGGAAAAAAAAATAAACTTCTTAGAACTACTGCCAAAAAGTAATCAAATCATGACATTTCACAAAGAAATAAAAGTTGTATGTGTTATTACTATCCCCTTTTTTAATGCAATTGGGTTGACAAATCACTTCAAATATGAAGGTGAAATAATGCTTTATTCCTAAAATGGAAAGATCTGTGCACTCTTAACAAAAGCACAGAGATGATAATGCATTAGGTCTGATTGAAACTAAAGTCACCACTACAGAGATATATACATAATAAAGCTGGTCAGAAGATAAGGATTTTCCTAAGTGTAAATGAGATCTGGTACAGTACAAGGGCTGTAAATGTTGAGGTAAATTCTGAACTTGCTTTTATATTTAAATCCAACTCAGTTACATTACTCAAGTGTTACTGAGATCAGAATTTGGCTTTAACTTTTGAAACTACATAGCATGAAAAATACCACTGTCATTTGTTTATGAATAAATTTAGTATTACATTAGAAAAGGGAAGATAGCTGTTTTGGTTTTTTTTTTAAATGAAGAACAAAATGACAAAGTAATTCAGTTGTAGATCAGTTTAAATACCCAGCATAAAGAAACAAAATAGAGCTTTTTTAACACATTAAATACAGTGTGGCATGCTGGCTGCTATCTCCATGGCTATCAGGAATCTTCTGAACTACTTTTTCAGTGATTTTTAAATTCTTAACACCCAAGTTACTCTGGGCTTCTCCCCAAGACACTGTTGCCATACTTGAGTGCTGAAATAAGACCATAGGAGAGACCTCAACGCATCTCTGATGTGGGGCTGGAGACACACCTGGCTCCAGGAATAGTGCAGCCAAGCCCAACCTTACTGGGCAAGAAATCTGTGGATTATGCTCTGGCCACATTCCCTCATCTCCCTGGCTAGATTCATTACACTTGTTACAAACTTGGTGAAAATTTGCACCGTTATTAATCCTATTTTGCCATTTTTCAGAAGATTTTGGCCTTCTGTAGTACACAGCTAACCATACAAAATTTGATTATGCTTTGTACCAAACCACAGGAGCCAAACACGAAGTGACCATTACAGGAAGCCAAAAGCAAACAAAGCTGAAATCTGTAATACAACTGAGCTATTTTAAATATTTTTAATTAATTTGGTTAAATACCAATTAAAGTAGTTATTTGAAAAATGCCAGTCAAATCAGCTTGCATAATTTCTGTCGAGTAACACGATAAGGGAAATGCTTTGAGAGTTTTAGTTAGGTGATAGCCATTTAACTAGAATCATGAGAAACAGAGTATTTTACACTCCCTATTTGAAGGGTGTTAATTAAATAACTTTCAGTATAACAAATTCCTTATACAATTTTAGCTTCCAAGAAAGCACTGAAGCCCTCATCTTCTACATTATCTTTGTCCCCACAATTAAGTTTCTGTTGTCCCAAAGTTAATAGCCCTCATTCAATTATTTTAAGATTCCCAGTAAAATGTCCTTATTTCAAAAGGAATTATGGGTTCTCCATAACTGCAAATCCAGTAGAGGAGTGGGACAGAAGCAACTGGAATCTGCAGATTTTTCTCATTACATGTAACCATTAGTCATCTTATGCAAAGCCCAGTGAAATTAAGGGATTTGTCTTTTTGTGTCAAAAACTTCCATGTACTTTGGACAAGGCCTTCAGAATTACATGAAGGATGGATCAGCAAGTGTTATGCTCCAAAGTTCATTTTGAAAGCTCATCAGGTGCTTAATTTTTGCTGCTCTTGTGTATATTGGAGGGGATCCCACAAAGAAATTTCATTAACAGAGACAGGAGTCCAGAGTATTTAGTAATAAATGGGATGAAACCCATTGGGATCCCATTCTAGGCACTGGAAAGTGCTACACTGCTAAAGAGGAAACAGAATTTGCAAGTACTCTGCATCAGTCAGGATTTAGCCCATGCTGCACAACTGATCCAATTTACAGGAGAATTGAGAAAGCCCTGGATCACCCTTTGTTAAAACACTGCTCACAATGTTCCTAAAATGCATAAAATTAAAAACATCCAAAAAATGAAACTCAAAAGAAAAAGCCACGTTGAACAAAAGCAGAACAGAAAGCCCCACAGTGGTGAGAAGCACATGCCAAGTGCTGGCTGATGCACACGATGGCAAATGTTAAGATGGTGTAAAACACGACTACGGATAAGAAGCAGATTCATGCAGTTAGCGCTTGTTCACCTGACTGCCCAACAGAATCAGCAGTGGAGAGAGCACTAGTGGACCTGGAATGACGTCGAGAAGCTGCAAGTAGAAGGAATGGCAACACCCACAGGATTAACACACATTGAACCTGAGACAGAAAATGCCACAATCCGAAGGGGATGCGTGTGACCGCTACCGGCAGAGGTGTTTCATAGTGACAGGGAATGGCGCTGTATGCGGATGCGTAACAGGAACAGTGCAAGCCCCACAGCGACGCCTCCGCCTGTAGCTGCCCCCCTTCCCCTCGTGACCATCAACACGATGCATGACAAAACTCATTTGGAACAGTCCCAAACCGGGTGCAGCTCAGCAAAAACACCCCGATGCACATCAGTCACGTTCCAGACCCGCAGGTCTGGCAGGAGGCTGTCACGAGAACGTGGAGCACGTAACTACAGAGAAGGGTTTAGATGAGTCTGATCTAAACCCCAAAGTGAAGCCATGAGGGATGGTTACGAATTGTGCTTGCAGGTATTTTTCCACAACATTCTAGCCTAAGCATAATAAAACCAACGTTAACAAAGAGAATGCGTAACCACATAAGTAGAAAGAGTCATACAGGGAGGTCATCAACCACTGCAGAGGTCCTCGGGTTGGTTTCTTTTCTGAGTTAACACATGTACACACATATTCAGGTGTTGCTACTTCTAAAGGTCTCTTGCTTTTAACAGATTTTGCATACATGTTTCTTGAACCTCAGTATGTACATGCACAGCTAAGGACAATATGCACATCACACACCTATCTAGAACAACACATGTATACAAATTGCTAAAAGCAATGGAGCACACACAGTAGCAGAGGAGCCTAAGCCAAATATAGCTCCCACTTCAATTCCCAGTTGTTAGCAGCACATCAGTCACAAAATGCCTTTGGAGAGGTTTTCAGTTCTTGGGTTCAGCATACAAACGAGCTCTTTATGAAAGCAAATGAAAAAGGGGCCCAGTCATTCCCAAATTACAGAAATTTTGTCTTTCTAAAGAAGTTTTCCTATGTCTAGCAATAACATGCTCACCAGCTCAAAGCAACTGACCCAAGAAACCAATTGTTCATTTAAGCAATTCATCACCACAGACTCACTGAAGGCCTTGTTGCTTTAACATCATAACTAGTACTGTCAAGAAACTGAAAAAATAAAGCAGAATCACTTTACAATACAAATAGGCTTGGTCAATTATGCACTTAAGTGTGCAGCAGAAAAATTCTAAGTCTTCTCTTTAAGGTAAAGCATTCATAAACACAAATACTAATATAATGAAACAGAAATCAGTGAAGTGAGAAAAATAAAATTTTGGGTTTTTTCAACTTTGAGAGCTTCACTAAAAGCTATACAGAATATGCAATGTGGTCTTAGACCATGGAGAACACATGCATTTATTCAAGAGAACAATCCTACTGACATAGTAAGTAAACTCATAAAAGATTTGCATGATCTGTGCAGGATTATGGACTGAACCTCACAGTTAAAGTTTGTAGGTCACAATTTCATTCTCCCAAGCCATCCACTGTGCCCCTGTGGACACCACTGCAAACTCAAGGCCCAGGGAGAAACAAGAACAACAACAACAAAAAAAAAGTCCACATCTCTGCAAGGAGACTGAGTACAGACTCACTCTTTACTGTTTTTACTAACTTAGGAAGTAGGACTCATGATACACAGACATGCATAGCAGCACTGCAGCCCCAAAACAAGCTGCAAAACATTTACAAGGTAAGGATGTCAGTGTTGACACTGCCCATAATATCATTAAATGCAAGAATCTTGTCATTTACATTTGGCTACTTAGAGTATAATTCACAAATATTCAAATTAATCTTTCTAAGCAAAACCAGACCATGCACAGCAGGATTATATTACCTTTGCATTATTGCAAGATTAACTGGGTTCTAAAAATACTGTAAGAGAACCACATTGCTTTGGCTTAAACTGACATTTATAAATTTCTTTGAGATGAATTACACACTACATAATTAACAAGTTCATGAACATATTTGAGCTTAGAGCATTTCAATGAAAACACAAGAAGAAGGTAATAGGGTAACAACTACACTGGGTTACTGTTGTTACATTGATATTTCCTCCCCATGTAACCTTTATGACATAATAACAATGTATTTCTTGAAATGCATTACTCTTCAGGTAATTAAAAATCATGAGCTAAAATACAATGATTCTTTTCTAACAATGTGTTAAAACAGTGTAACACACATCTGTAACTGAGATTTTATAGTCACTGTAAGAGTCAGACTAGGCACTGGTGGAAGTGTACAAAGCTCACACCAACCATGGTTCTGATACACTGCATTTGCTTGTCAGAACAAGGGCTCAAGACAGTACTTCAACTACTGCATTTTCAATAAAACAAACAAAATACAGCACAGTGACATAGAACACTGATGAATTAACACTGAAATCCAGCCTAGAGGAAAAAAGCTTTATCTAAAATTGAAGCTAGACAGGTTAACTATAAAAATAACCTATAGTAGCGGATCTACTTTTTTTTCTAGCTCTGGTATAAAATCAGCTTCATTTAATCAACAAAAAGTTAATCTATTTATCTTAAAGAGCTATGAACCAAGTTATGAATGCAAAGTTGAACTCCTTCCATTTTTCACCAGAAGTTGAGAAAAGCTCAATGTAAACAGATTATTTTATAGCTCAATATAATGAAGTCTTTGAACCCAAAAGCTTCTCAGTATTAACTTATGCTATATAACATTTACACACTACATGATATAACTGTATTTTGCCACTAAGTGCAAAATAGATCCTGGTAACACCATTCTTCATTAAATTACTACATAAATGAAAAGGAGATCACTGTATTTCGTGTCTGAGATGACAAGTTTTGATACAACAAATAATGTATTTGGTTGAATATATGATATGGTATTTGATCAGAAACATTAACTATCTTGCTGCATTCAGCATTGTGCAGAAAAACTTCTGCATGTGGTAAGTGTAATGAGATTTTCTATTTGTACTGTACACTTTAACTGCAGTTTAATGATGCTCCTTTAAAATCTCAGTCTTTCCATGGTTTTAGGCTGCCTGACAAAGTTTCCTACAAAACAGCATGCGCAACTTCATTGATGACTGACTGCCCTGTAAAACCTCTACAAAAAGAGCGCTCCTATCTCCACTGGAGGATTTAGGATAGAATTATATACTGTAACTGTACCTAGCTGTAAGAAAATTGAATTGTGAATAACTGAGTCACTCAATAACAGCCTATGATGCTACAAAACTACTTCACTGTGACCTAGAAATCCAGGCTTGCCATCCCATAGATTTCCAACAGTGTCATTAAGCGAAGCACAGCAGCCCAATACAAGCTGATCTAATGAAACTAAAAATTGCAGAAGTTCAAACTAAGCTATTTCCCTGCTAACAGTGAAATGCTGAGAACCAGAATTGAAGCATGCAGAAGAAAACAGAAGGGGAAAAAAAGCCAGGGTTGGAAACAGGGAGTGTCAGGAATCCAGAGGACAGAAAAGAGCTCATTCCACCTAGCAGTGTCTCGAAGGGGCAATCACAACAAGAGGAAAAGGAAAAAAAAATATTGACCCTTAAAGCTGCAATGCCTACATGTACTCACCAAGTGGAGGGAAGCCCCGAGCAGGGCTTGTATCTCGACTGCTCTCACGGCTGGTATCACGACTGCACCCCTGACTCATGCTGGGTCGGGGGATGCGACTGCTCCGTGCTAGCATGCAGCATGGAGAGTTTCAGAGAAGGTGAACAAGTTTAATGAGGACAGAAAGCTCAAAGTCAAGTCACAGTTCTGTTAGTTATGGTAATTATTACATTAGTAATTACAATTTGAAGCAGCCTGCTCAGGCTCTTTACAAACCAACTACCTTATATGCTGAGCTGTGTTTGTGATGTGAAATTTCAGCGGCATTAATGTCTGGCTGACAGTCTGCTTTTTTCTTAAGCAATCCCAATTTTGTTATTCAAGTAGAGCAGGAATCTTCATTTAGGGAGCTCTACTGTTGCAAAACAGATGAGGCTGAAAGAAACCCTTCCAGAATATTTCTTCCTTAATCATAAAATAAACACCCTTCTGGAACAAAATAGCAGACGAAATTTTTTTTAAGTAATCATAATACCAATATGATATTTTTACATAGATTTGCCTTTCACAAGGACAGTTTTTTGAACAAATATCCTAAGGAAAAAAAAGGTGTACCGCACAGACTTGCAGAGATATCTTTCTCCAGCAAAAGATACTGGGGAAAACATTTAGAACCTGAATACCTGAAAGACAGGTTAAAAAGTAATTTGAATGTGAAGAGAGCAGTAGCTTCAGATATTTAATAGAAGCTAACTTCTGCTCCTCAGACATTTCTAGAAGCTTATCTTTATGGTTTTATATGCACACAGATTGAGACATATGCACACTTCAGGAGAGCTCTAAACTATATTCTTTACTTTGCCAAAACCCTTTATGCTTGCAGATGTTTGAGGCCCTGCATCTTTTAAAAATGTTTGCAGAAAGTTATTTATCAGGCTTTATGCCTGATAAAGAATACAATATTTTCTTAGGGCAAAAACTAGCAGTTAATTGTCAGGAGAATTTAATGACAAGAGGGATTTCCCTTGCTGTTTTGAAAAGGCAGTGGAGTATTTCAAGTGCTCAGGAAGCTCTGTTAAGGAATTTTCTCAGGCACAGAGTAAAACCTGATTACCAGCTTTGATGACAACACAGCAGAGGTACATAGGCATAGCAAGAATGTGTTAATACTTTGACTGTATCCTCATTTTTATAAAAATAATGTCATTTGCATGCTTCAGAATATATATATATATTCTTATAAATCTCTATTGGTTTGTATACAGAACTTAAATGCCTAAACTCCAGCTGAAGTTCCTCTACAGTGCTTCAGTGCTCTCACATATAATGGATATATTAGCATCCTTCAAGCAAAACAGTACAGAACAAAATAGAAACCTTCATATTTAGGCTTTAAAATTCAAATAGAGACTTCTACCAGATTCTTGCTTTGTCAAATCCTTCCCGGTTTTGCAAAACCCAGTTTGTATCTCTCAGATGAATTAATGGTTCTGATGGTTGACCTCTGATGGCAGACAATGCAAGATGAGCTATTAACCAAGCTGATTAGATCACCATGTCTAATGGTACCGAGTTAGGTGGTCTTACAATAAATAAGACAGACTAAATTATAAGAACTGGATGAAATTAGGGTTCATGAGTACAATAATCCCATCTCAGATGTACAAGGGAAAAAGCTGACAGGTGAACTACATTTAAAAGTAACACTAAAGTTCTCCACACAAATACTTGGTTTGAAATTGCAGACTCTGTAGAAGCAAACTTCTCATTCTTGGGTCTCATGCTTAGATATAAATAATGGAAGCCTTCACATCAGGTTTGCACAAGCAGTCATTTCTCCTAAACAGAGAAGATCTTTTCTATAATACAAATCTACTAAAAACAGTAAAGGCTCTTTAGAGAGGGAGAGACGTGAATCATTAAAAAAATTAATGGATGCACACAATAGATTCTCCTTCCATACCAGCTAACAGCAGAAGCATGAAGAAAATGCACTTTAACTGCATTGTCCTACACTAGTAGGACAATACTACAGATGAAGCATAATATTGACTGCACAAACAAAGCACCTAAAACCAAATACTGGGTACTTTGGGATTAATGGTCAAATAAAAGAGTTGCATGTTACTGGATACAAAAGAAAAGCAAGAAAAAAAAATTGATTGAAAAGAACTGAAGGATGGGTCTGCTGTGGACTCCCAGGCACCTGCCTCACATTTTCACCACTATGTTGTGTAGAGAAGATTCTGTATCAGCTAGTCAGCCTATTTCCTTTAGACACTGCCAGCAGTAAAAGTCAGCAGTGCTGTCATCTAGGCCTCTCATACTGTGACAGCCTGTCTCTGCAGTGCAGGAAGTAAAAACAGAGAAGACAGACCAAGTCTCAATTTGAGAATTCTCAACCCCCAAAAGTTGGACAGAAATCAAGTGAATGAGTAGCAAAATGGATTAAGAGGAGTAGGCAGCATGAAAGCAGACTGTGTGTCCACAGCCAGCTCTGCTGTGAGAAAGTCTAGGACAAGACAAGGATGGGTTGTTTTCAATAATATTCCAATTTTCTAATGTGTACTGTACATCTAAGCTTTATCAATTTCATCTGGAAAGTCAGAGCACTTTGACATGGCTCACACCATTATTAAAACACTGTCTTATGCCAGTGGAACCCCAGAGATGCAAATATCACCAGCAGAACATGAAAGTGCCCCTGTTTACCCATCTACCACTTAGGAGAAACTGGTATTTCATTAGGGTGTGAATTTTAATGATTCTTAAGTGGAGACTAAAAATCAGCAGATGCTTTCTTACATCAATACCAGCATTTTAAAGAATCTGAAATTCTGCCAAACAGCCAAAGGAAAGCTCTGCAGTGGGGAACACCCAGTCAAGGCAAGTCAAGAACTGCCTTCAGATTTCCAATAAACATGCAAAGCATAACCCCAACAGAAAGAGCGCTGCTGCATGAAACTGACAGGCAGCTGTGCTTGCTGCCCTTTCTGGAGAATGGCTATCTTGAATGTCTCACTTCTTTCAGATCCAGCTGTGCCACACGACCTGCAGAGCATCCAACAGAATTAACTTCAGGCTGATAATTTTCAATCCATGACAAATGGACATCACCTGTTTGAGCAGATGATCTCCTTCAAGGGGCCCAAAGAAACACTCAAGATTAAGTGGATTGTACCCCTTCTTCCCCAACAGGGTATCACCACTAGTAAAGCTCACTGAGCAGACAGCAGAGGCAAGCCTAAAACTGAAGTGTCACAAGCAGAGCCATACAGGACCTCAGTACACTGATCATGCCTTGTTGCGCTGCCTCTGGGAAAACAACATACTTCTTCAAGGTTCCCAGCACACAGAGGGAATCTACTTCATAGATACCTGTGGTGATCATGGAAATCAAAGCTCACAGCAAGATACTGATGCTAACAGGCACTCACATGCGGAGGGCTCTATTACTGCTACTGCCCTAGGAGGGCCTGAAAAACTGCAGTGGATGGTTTCTGCATTTGAAATCAAGGTGAATGGGAGTCTATTTAATGAAATGAACAAACAAAATATCAAGGAAATATAGAGACTGAAGCAACACAATAAGGAAGCATAAAATACTGTTAGCTACTATGTTATAAAGTAATGAATACAATGGAATAATGCTATATAGCTGATAGCTCAAAAGCTATCTCCATCTGGGTCAGTATCACAACTTTCAAGAACCAATAAATGGACAGAATTTCTGCAACTGAACAGTAAAGTGTCAGACACTCCTGTTCCCATAACAGCTCAACCCAGGCTGTCCATCAGCCTGGGGAGAATAGGTGAAAGCCACACATCTGATGCATGTCAGAGCTCTCTCCCACTCGCAAAGAACAAGCACTGATTGTGTTCTCAGGGAGCACATCAGAGAAATGAGATAGAAATTACTCTTTCAAAAGAATTCAAGGCTCCTGTAATATACCTGAAAGCAGGCAACCCAAGAGTGAGGATTTTACACAAGGCCATTTTCCCTTCAGGTACTCGAGAATGTTTCAAAACAAACCAGACAATATGATGATCAGCCTAAGCACGTGTGATGGCACCATCCACCATTCTTTGCTTCCTCCTAAAAAACAACGCTCTTCTACACAATGACAGCAGAACAATTATCTCTAGTGTCTGGGAGGCACTTTACACGTTATAAGCAATGAAGAGAAAAGCACAATGTATTCATACAGAGCCCATAAAATAGATCAGACATGAGAAGAACACTGAATTTGGAAAAGCAGTTACAATGAATATGCAGTATTTTTTATGAATCGTAATGGCATATACACTCAGGTGCTTTAAACTCATTTCAGTATACTGGAAAGAATGAATAAAATACTTCTTTATTAACAACCTCCTCTAAATAAAAATGCAGCTTAAATGTAAAATATAAAACTATTGTTGAGGCAATAGTTACAGATTTAACCGCCAACAGTAAGGCTTTATATCAATCAATTTCAGCCTACTAGCAAAGTCTTTGGAGATAAAAAATAATTTAGTATCAGTATCATTTAAAATGTTCTTCTATATTAGCTTCAAACTTATAAAATAATTTCTGTTAAAAAATCAAAAAGTTCAGACAGCACATTGAATACCTTTTCACTTCAACTCAGATACATAAAGTTTTATATATATATTTACTCACCTGACTTAAAAAAAGTCTGCTGATAAATTTGAAAGCAGAAACTACTACAGAATATTTACATAACAGTTACTGAGATGAGAGTATCAAAACCGTAAGATTTACAGCATAAGTCTAAGACACGTTTTAAGAACGTGGCTCCAGGATATTAAGGATGAGAGAAGCAAACCATTTAAGATGCAAAATGTCTAAAATAATCCAAGGAGGTGCTTTTTGCCCTTGATTCCATGTGATTGTAAAGACTGCTCAACTCATTCTAGGACTAAGCCTTAAATGAGGTCTTTCTGCTGTGGTGGTTATTCACAATTGTTCTTGCTTCCTGACCTAATAACATTGCTCATGTTGAATTTCAAACAGAAAACACGTCATGACATCTTTAGGCTTACTTTGAAACCAGAAGCTCAACCTGGAAAAACGAAATTACTCTCCTATAAACCACAATCACATTAACTTTTCAGCTGAAAAACTCAGAAGAATAGCAAGATGAACAGTTTCCTAGTGAACAGGAAAGCCCCTCCTTCAAGCACATCCAGCATGTCACTGTTCTTACCTAGGCCTATTCTGTTGGGACTCGTCTCCCGGCTGCATCCCTGGCTCCGAGGAATCTTGCTGCGCTTCTCTGAGGATGATGGCACTGCCTGGACTCTGGATGTTCCACTGCTCAGGCCACCATAGGAGCTTCCTAAGAGCTTACCCGGAGAACTAGACCGGCTACCAGCTAGAAGAGAACCAGAAATAAGGAAAAAACAGTTAAAACCCCCCAAGATTTTAAACACACTGACAGCAAAACTGGAACGCAATCAGCTCTATGGAAGAATTTAATCCAAATCATTCAGAAAACTAATGGGAGTGTTCCCTATAAGCTCTCAAAAAGACTGAGGAAAGCCTGTGGACAGTGAACACTGAGATCAGAAACCCTCTGCTGCCCTTGGCGATCAAGCCCAAAGCAGACACTACAGTGTATGAACAGACCAGCTGGCTTTAGGAGGGCTTGTGGAGGTGCAGGGGCAGCCTTGCTGCAGCAGCAAGGGATTCGCAGGCTGCCTCACCTCCTCACAAAGCAACACCAACCAGGGTGTGTGCAGAGCTGTGCTGTAGTGCCTTGGCTTCTGGCACAGGTCACCTGTTGCAAAGCAGCTCAGGCAGCTTCCTGCCACACTGCAGTGGTGGTATAGGTTTTCTGCAATAATTCAGTGAAGGAAAATAAAAAACCCACCAATATCTGAACAGATCAGCACAATAATGGGTAAAGCATGTGAGCCTCTCACACTTGTAGAGTTGCTGGCTTACTTAGGTCTGACTGCTTAAGCCTAAGCTATTTATTTTTCAGCTGATGAACATTTTTAGCAAGTTGAATAGTTGGCCTGTTTTATTTTTCCTTGACTGTTTGAATAGTCCATGGCAACTTTACATTTCTTCTAAGCAATGTTGTCTGCAAGACAGTCTACTAAGATTTAGCTACATATTTACATTCCAGCTGCAGTAGGTATTTCTATCTGAAACGCTGTCTTTTTTTCTTATTGTGAGTCTTCACTTTGTAAACTGTTCGAAAATTAACTAATGTTAGATTAAAGGCTATCATAAGTAACTGTAAGAGTTACTTATATCGATTGAGGACTTTTTTCTTCAGGTATGTGAGTCCCTGAAAATCTGCTGTTGCCATTACTAATTGCCATTATTAATTACTGACATTAAATTTATTTGCTGAAACAGCCAGGGAGTGTATTTGCAAAGGTTACAAGACCATACTCAGGCAAGTTCCCATTTTGAACCCATATTCGTGCTGATTGCTTTCTGAAGTGCACCTACACATCTCACAAAAATTTCATTTCCAGATACTGTTACAACTAGTAAGAGTTAAAGACTCTTCTTCTGTCTTAATTTAGAGAATATGCAACTCTGTTAGTCTCATTAACAATACCATAGCACATGTATTACCTTACTTGCCCCCTCCAATTTCTTGGTCAGAGCCATTCTGAATGAATCAAATATACTCCAGTACTGTATGTGGTACCAGCTCCATTCTCCCCACCCCAAAGTGACAGGTGCCAGTCTTTCACACAGCACCACGACCTAAAAGTGTTCTCAATGATGTGAGCAGGGATGTACTGAAGTAATTGAGAGAAGAATTCAGCCCCTGGGGTTTGAGCTGCAGCAGGGAGCCAGCTTCGACATCAGAACATACGCCTACCATGTTTGATTACTGGAGAAAACAAAATCACCTGCCATGCACATTTTGATTCATGACTTCAAGGAAATGCATTTTAAGTCTTACAGTCAGGAGAGAATGAGGGAAGCTAAAAGCTTAGCAGTTAAAAAATGTGCAGTAAATAACATGAAAAAGCAAGAAAGGGAAAATGTTTCTTACCACCAGCAGGATTAGCTGATCTGGATCCTTGATTATGAGGGCAGACCAAGGGACAGGCAAAAAGTGGATTAAAAGACAGCAAGACAATACAGCGTTCAGCATGCGGTTTGTGCTATACACAATACACACAGATTTATTTACGAACATGTCACCCCTAGTGCCTCTGCAGAATGCAGTGAGTTAATGTGCAGATGCAACTAAACTCCCCAAGGCTGACCAGCTTCTCAGCAAAATGTCAGCCAAGACACCAAGACCCAAGTTCTGCTCTAAATTGCACCCCAACCCAGACCGAGAAATTACAACATGGTTATCCACGCATGGGCATGGAGGATTTGGTTCCATGACCGACTCATTATATTTGAATTCGTAAATTGTTCCCTGCAACATTTGGTTTAAGGATAAAGATCACATCTGGTTGGGCTAGGCTGAAAACTTGGCAAACTAGACTAAGGCAGAAGGTCCAGATATGACCATCCTAAATCTTCATAAGGCATTCTATAGAAAAATTAGGTCCATAATCTTTCAAACCTTTAAAGAATATTTAACTATTTTTTTAATACTTCTGAGACCTATCTCATCTGCTCTGACCATTTTTCACCAAAATAAGTTAAGCGGAAAAGGTCACTTCTGACTATGGATCAGTTTTAGGTTCAACATTGAAGAAATCAATTTACATTAGCATCCCAAAGCCCAAATATATCCTTATGACCTCAGTGTAAAGATTTCCATTTGGCCCCATGCTCAATATACTACGTCTTTCTGCAGTTTTCCCAGCCTAACACAAGGCTATAAACTGCTTTTTCATCCCTCCAGCATGACAGAGCAAAGCAATGAAAGAATGAACAGAGAAGGGCTTTCAAATAGGGGTACAAAGCAAGACAAGTCCTCAGAACAGACAGTTCCTTCCATAAACCCAATCTCCTCTTATGCAGAAGGCTGAAGATCCTTATAACAGGGAGTTTCTCCCTTCCCCCAGTTGCTTTATAAAGTCAGAGTGACAAAATTCTCCGCAGATACACATGACAAATATGCAGCAGCACCATATGTGCGGCTCCTAGGAGAAAACCATGCCTTGCCAGGAAGCCAGAGAGAGCAGATGTGCCATGTGAATCAAAGCAGAACCCTTTTTCCCACATCTACACAAAATAGGTAATGTCCTATTTTCAAGTGATGCCAAACCCCATTAATTTTAGACAGCTCACGTGTTCACACATACAGAAATAGAGTCACATAAGCAGGAGAAGCTTGGCAGGGCAAGCAGTCAGCTACAGGCACAGGGGGTGTCTCAGCAGGACCCAGTGCCAGTTATTTACAGCTACACATCACAGCAACATGAAATTCTGCTGCACAACTGGTAAAAAAAGGCCACAACTAAGCACTGGGATTTGGGGCCCTGTTTGTCAGCAGGAGCACACACTGGCTAGGTGAGGATCCATTTTATTACATGTCCAAAGAGAGCCCAATTCTCTGCTGATGCTACTGCAATTCAAGAGGAACACATTAATAACTCCTTGTTCTGCTCCCCCAGGAATAAAGCAATTCTTACGCTGGGACTGGGAAACCACTTTAGCCCGGCTGCGGCCTCGGGTATCAGCAGGCGTGGAGGTGACACTGGTGGCACTGCCAGAGCTCTGTCTCCTGGTCCGAATCCGACCTGGAGGAATGCAAACACAAGCACACTGTTAGCAAGTTTCTTACAAAGGCAGCAGCAGTGTCTAACACACTGTACACACAATTACCCTGGGTACAGAAGAAATTTACTGGGAGAGGCAACACCTTTTATTAGGCTGGCTGAAACGCAGGGGAGGGAGTGGCAACAGCCACCGTCCATGAGTCCAAAAACTGTTTTCTGTAATGTTATCAGCCAGTTTAATTTAAAAATATTACCTCTCTTTAGCCTTTGCTCCCATTCTATAGTAGCTTCTTTACTAAGGATCAACAACAAAAAATTTCAAGTCTCCTAAATGCAGCTTCCTGTATCAAATTATTACTTTCTGACAAGGTGATCACCCTTTCAGAGAGAGGTGTGACAGATGCCCTCCCAAATTCCATCGTTGGGATTTCCAGCTAGCTGTCTGGTGCTTTCTATCCAGCTCCACCTGCGCAGGCTGGCATGCACTGCTGTGACAGTCTGACAACGCAGTCTGATCACACTTTTATTTCAGGCTCATTGAATTTCCCCTGTTGTTTCCAGGAACCTCATATTTAACCAGAGATCAGTGTAACTTTACTTGTAATGGACAGCCCTATTTACCACAATCAGTGTTGAGGAAAACAGATTCTGTGTGCCTTCCCTTTATTTAAGCAGAGAATGGATATAAAGTCTCAAAGTGTTCTCGGTCCTTGTTCTGCCCTTTCCTCAAGAAAAAGCCTCAGAAATTTGAGCTAGGAAAGCTTACGGGGTCATCAGTTCATCCCCTTCCTGGGGCAGGGTTGTTTCCTACAGAACGTTCTTTCCACTGCTAAGCTTCAATTATCTGTCTCTAGTTAATGGGAAAGAAATGATAATTAAGAGTAACACAAAGAAAGCCTCCATCAATACTTTTCAACACGTCAGTTCTTATCCAAATCTGAAGTTTTCTTCTCAGGACTCATGCCAGTGCTACCCTGCATTCAGAGGATGACTTCAAGTTTCAGGCACAATAATGAAAGGAAAAAACCCCCAGCAGGTAAGAGAAGTCTAGACAACTGCAACCATTGGTTACAGATACTCATCTCCTGCCCTCTGTCTCCACCATAAGCATACAGAGAAATATGAACAAGGAGACACACACTTCCCACCCAAAAAAACCCACTTCACATAAGGCACACATGCAGGACAAGACAATGGCAAGTAGCCCAGATGGAGCGATTGGAAGCTGTTCCTTCTCTGAGCTCTCAAAATATTCATAACACGGTCTGTAAGCTCCTGCTAGACACAAGTGACAAGGAGATGCCTAACTTCGAGAAGAAAGGGTAAATTTGTTTGCAAGGGGAAAAGCCTGCAAGACAGCTCTACTTCATTCCTCTCTCCCAGGACCTAGTTTTAAAACAGCTAGGCAAAGTACAGGTACGTACATTCAAACAATTGTTTATAGAAGAGACATGGAAGGAATCATCACCATAAAACTGGGAAAACATAAACAAAACTTTTTAATCACTGGCTCAACTGAACAAGCTCTGAGCACACCCATGTGGGTCCAACAGCCATAAAACTGCCTGCTAATGTCTTCTTTACCATCAGCTGCAGATTCCTCTGCTCCAGGGCATTCTTGCCCCTTAAAAAAGGTTCAGCCTGATGCAGCTCTAGAGCTCTCTTCCAGCCTGCCATGCAAGTCTGGCACAGCTACACACAGGTGAGCAGAGCCACTCTTTCACTTGCAGATGAGGTATGGACCCAAAGCCCAGCACAGGCTCCAAGACAGGTGGGGAAGGAGGCAGGCAGACATCACACTCCTCTCAGAAGCCTCAAGGCTTCCCTTCATTTCAATCAGCAGAGTCTCACTGTGGGACAAGAAGTTCAACCTGATCAGTCTTAGGAACCAGTAATGGAATTCATTTACATCCTTCCAGAAGGCCAATGGGAGGCCTTGGCATTGCAGGAAGTCCTAGGGGGAAATCAAGCTGAAATTCAACATTACACACAGTAACAGGCAGAACTGGAAGATACATTTAGTGATGTGCATTGGCCAAGAATGGGTGAGAAGGGACTAATGTCTCTTCCTCTTACACAAAGGCCACTTAAGATCCTCAAAATTTCCTGGATTTTTCTGCATCTACAAAAGCTTTTTTTTTTCTTATATCTTCATCAGTAGGTGACTAAGAAGGGGAAAACTGGGATAAGATGCGTGACTTTTCCACCTTAAGAAATATAAAGCCTAAAATAATATATAAAGTGAAAGTGAGATTAGCTTCTGAAACCAATTCTAGAGGCTTTAAAAATAAAACAGAACTAAAGCAAACTTTATTAACATGTGATTATCAGCAGGATTGGAAACAGAGAACTCAGCCCTATTTTGAAACCCCTGAGGGCTGATGGACAGAGTCCTACCAACCTCAGCAGTTTCTGAATGAATGAATGACCGTCCAGGAACAAAATTCTGCTTCCTTTTGGACTGGTACATTTGCACATTGATTTAGGCCTATTGGATGTCAGAAAAAACAATGTGAGAGAAGTTGTTCTTCCACAGGAGGAACAGAGTCCCAACACTGAGACAGATTTTCTCATCCTTTTAAAAATGCCGACAAGGATTTGAACTAACACTGCACTGGACTTGCATTGTGCAAATGGATTTTGAATATATATTACAACATGTAGAGCATGCATATATAGTGGTTAATCAATACAACACAAATGTGTCTTGCACATGCCCCCAGGAATTTCATTTGCAAACAAGATTGCCCCCACATCCAAGAGTTATTTGCACATAGGACTATGTGTGTGGCTTTATCATTCTAACCCAGACAGAAACACTAATTTCAAGCAGGACTGGAAATAACATATGAAGTTATTTAGACGTTTTTGTTGTTCTTAAATTCAAGCAAACATCTCCCCTCCCAAAACTTCTTTGCTTTCAAGTGGGTTTGTCTCCATATCTAGCTCAAACTACAGATGTAGCAATCCATATTTCATAACCATTATTTTTCTGCTGCTCCCAAAAGCATTGCTGCATCCTAACAACAACAGCACAGCAAATGAACAGATGAAGACCGCCCCAACTAGTTTTCAAAAACCATAAAAGTATTTCCATAAAAAAGCCTTTGATCTAAATTTGACATGCGACACATTGCTGTTGTACAGAATAGATTTTGAAAGAGTCTAAATAAGTGCTTTTTGTTAAGAAACCATTTCTGGATTTTTAGGAGGTTTTGGTTTTATTTTTTAAAGTTATTGTAATTTCTGCAACAATGGTTCAGAATCAACCCTGAAATGTCTAACAAATGCCTAAACCTAAAAAGGTTGTATTGGCTTTTTTTTTTTTTAGAAAAGGAACAAATGAAGGAAGATTCTATGATAACATTTGTGTTTTCCAAGAGGCTTCACCTGGCAGGTTGCTCTGAGCCCTCTGCATGGATACTGCAGCATCCCATCCCCAGTGCTCAGAACAGTCATAGGCTCTGTGTCATTCATTCTGTGTATTACATTGAAGAAAATGGTTTTCAAATAGTCTAGAAATGATATGCAACAGCTCACTTTAATCAATTCCATGCTGTGAATAGGGACACCTACAACTACACAAGTTATACACGGAAGCACTGGGATGATGATGGTCTCTCCAGAGATCAGGTTAATGCATTTAGGTCACCCAGCACTGGGGTTTATGTCCCACTTGCAAAGAAACTTTCCTGAAAAAGCCTCTACAAACCTCTAGCTGTATCATTGCTAAATGACACATGAATGTGGGAGACACACAGAGATCAATTAAAAACATGCTTTACAGATAGAAAATTTTTTACAACCACCACTGGAATGGTTTCCATGCTTATTTAGCACTTCTCCAACCTTAGAAAGACCTCACTTTGCACCACAATTGTCCCTGAGAAGCACCTGATCCTTACTGGAAACCCATGAGATGTCCCTCCAAAGCAGAGGGCTCAGTGAACAGTCCACTTTGCCCTACACAAACACAGCCAAACCAACTCAGCACTTGTAAAGGGATGGACCAAGAGAAGTAAGAAACCTACTACCTGAGCAGTTCCACATAATACACCACTATCAGTCATCACTTTGAATCAAGCCTTGCATTTAAGAACAAGGGAGAGTTTTAAGGCAGACAAGAAAACAGGAATGGTGATTTCTTTAAACTTGTATTACTTCCAAAGCCTTTGATAACGCACTCAAGGTCTCACCTTAAGCCTAAGTTACCTGAAAACTGTAACAACTAAACCCCATTTTATTGCCTTTCTGGTGAATACTAAAAACCATTAAAAATTATGCCACTGATTGCAAACTGCTGATTTTGTTTTGAACTTGACAGTCGCAGGTCAAACCAGCATTTATGCTTTCCCTTTTGAAGAAAGGCTTATCTGAAGGGCGCGACTTTATGCTTGCTTTGAAAAAAAAGGTAACACAAACGCCCTGAACCACTCTAATGAAAGTCAGCATTATGGACCCTTTTAAAATATTCCTTGAAAAGCCATTTCATGATAAAATAAGCAGAAACCTTTCTAAGGTTTCCCTTTAATCAGGTATAATAAACATGGCACAAGTGCCACCTCCCTAGCACCAGCTGTGAAGATCAAGACTGTAAAGGTTTATCTCTAGGAGCTTTCTGTGTGTGAAGTCCTTAATGCAGTTCAGGAGATCCCCACACATGAAGGGTCTGGGCAATCAAGGCACACCTGTGCACTGCATGAAGCCCTGCACAAAGCTCACTGGTATTCAGACAGACTCACCTGCCTTGCCATAAGAAACTGCATTGCAACAGCATTTGTCAAAGGACTGATATTCAGCTTTTAGTTGACATTTTCTTGCCACCAGCATCACTTACTCTATCTTGCTTCTTTTGTTTCAGCTGCCTGACTCCAAACCACTGAGGAGAAGCAAGGGCAAAGCAGATGGGAACTGCCAAGTCCACACAATGCTGGCTCCCAGCGGAGGGGAAGGAGCAGAATTTTACAATGTAGCTACAGAAAGCTGTGATGGGAACCAGACTGCAGATTTAATGTCAAGCTGAACCACACAAAAAGACACAGGAATTTTCTCTTAAATTACTTACTGGTGACCTGCAAAGAAACCAAAACAAACCACAGGAGCACAAGTGTAGATGACATTTCTGCTTTATGTTCTGTTTCCAGAGCAAGAGGATGTTTTGCTCATTCCCCCACCCTTTTAACTTTTACATTTATTTCAAGAATACAAAGTTTTGTCTTCTCTGTAGTTCCTCACTCAATTTGCAATATCACAGAGTTGGCAGCAGACTATACTCAGTTTCATCATTCAGTGAAGCACATACTGAATGCTGAATAAATGGTCTTTTCCCCTGCTATATCTCAAAGGAAAGCGAAGATGAAGAGTTTCAAACAATGATTAAACTCATTCTTGAAGTACTCTGGCTATAGTGTACTGTGTAGTTTGAATTTTCCCTGATCCTCCTTCTCAAAAAAGAAAGAATCCTATGGCAAAAGGAAGGTATAAGACTTGGTATTTAAAACTCAGGGTATAGCAAACTCAGTTTCTGAAAGTTCATCTCAATCTTCCCTACCCCAAGCAACTTGCTGGCTTCTATTACAGATTTTTACTAAATCAAATCTGCTCCTAATGTAACTGAATTGAAAACAGCAACCAAATAAAACCCCCATCCTTTTGCATCATTACAATAAAGTATTTAATAAACTAAAAATAGAGGTATTCCACAGCACAGATGTTGTAAAAGGCCTCTGCAAACATTATTATAGCAAATGAGAGGACTGAAAGCTGCATATGGTATTTCATATAAAACATTAAACCTTCAACATTTCAAATGTAGGCCAAAAATAGATAAGTTTGAAAACTAAGAAAGAAAGAAAAGGGTCAACAATTAAAAAAACAAAAAAAAGAGCTCAGTTATTACAACAACTTGGAATTTTCATCTAATTCATGACTGATTTAGAAATACAGGTCTCAGGCCAACTTCATATTCTTTATCACTGACAGATCACAAAGCACAAACGCTTCCTGCTCAAGATGCAGAGGTCAGCTCATCTCAACACTAAGTACCATTTCCAAAAATAGTAGACATCTTTTCGTCTAAATAATAAATCAGTGCATCACTAATAGTAAGGAAAGTAACACAGATGTCACAACAGCACAGTGGCACTTCTCAGACCACCACATCCAAATACAAGCAGCCATCAAAGATACGAGCACAGTCCCACAAGACAGTAATAGATCCCTTGAAAAGAGACTAGCAGTGGGAAAAAAAGGCTTTGCTGCAGAGTGTGATATCTTCCTTCTGTGTATAAAACATTCTTATTTTCAACTCCTGTCTACCTCAGAAAAAGTGATTTCCCAGTGATCTTTTTTTGCTGAAGAAATAAGAAATAAAGAACAAGTTTTGACAATGGGCCAGAAAAACAGACTGGGATCCTTCCCAAACTAGCAGGCTCTGTTCTAGTAAAAAAAGCCTTTCCTCCAACTGTCTTTGGTGTAAGCCATCTCACTCAGACAGTTAACAGAAAAAAGAGAGAGGTCAGGTTTAAAGAGGTTGATTAAATATTCCTTCCCTAGAGATCATTGTTTACTGTCCTCATTTTTCTGCCATGTGATCATCTCATTCAATTCTCTCACTGCCCAGTCTCTTCCCAAAAGCATTTGGCAGTTGTGACCTGAGCTTTGAATGGAAAAACACAGCAAACCTTTACACATCAAGGAGAAAAGAAATCACAAGCCTTGTGCTGTTTGGGAGTTTTTTGGTTTTTGTTGGGGTTTTTTTAGTCTGTACACAGGTCAACTTCAACCAAAAGCAGTGCTTTAAATAAAGAAACCCACATAACAACTTAGTGACCAGAGTCACAAAAGCAGACTAATGGTTATTAGCAGGGAGGAGCTCAAAGAGAAAGTGAAGAATACCCCATGGCATCAAAATGAGCAGGACAACCATGCAACACTTCATGCAGGTCACCAGTGAACATGGATGAGAACCAGGTAACACTTTGAGAACAGAGACCAGGTAGGGTGGTACGACTGTGGACACACCTCAGTTACACAGAGAGACTGCTTACCCTCGGTTTTACTGGTAGTACCATCTTTAGGCAAATTAAAGAAAAATAAGGACAGGGTTAATAGGGAAAAATCAGTAACATCAACAGAAGTGGGCACTATATATTAGCTACATAAATATGCAAAAAAAATTTAATACAATTAAAGAAATAAAAAAAGTTTGACCGAGCAGCAAATCAAACCTTGATGTATCGAAAGAAGACATTTTCAGGTTTTCCCTCCTGCAACAACCAACGTTTGTCCAACTCCATTTTTGTTGTTTGCCTCACCATTTCTCTCAAGGGAATGTGCGGATGATAAATGTCCCAGCTAACTAAAAAGGAAGCAGGATCCTTCAGGAGCAGCCATGTTTGCATCACTTAAGAGTAAATTTGCTGGTTTTCTCCTAGAGCCTGGTTTAAGAACAAGACTGACACTGGATTCAGTCTCTAAGTTTCAAGGACCAAGTCAGCTTTAAGTAGATACCTCCTCCCTCTTCATTCTTCCTCGTGGCATAAGACAGTTTGAAGCCAGTTTAGCCACTGAAGACAGAGTGCAGCACAACTCAAAAGTGGCTGCATCTGTAAGCTCACTATCATGTGATCAACTTCACATTCTGTAATCACACTTCCACTGCAATGGATCTAAATCTAGAACCAGGTATGAATGATTTAAATCAGAGTAAGAATTCAACTTCTGAACTGAATACAACCAACACATCTAAGGCAAGATAAAACATTACAGCTATGAAAGAAACCTGTCTGAAAAAAGGAATCCATAAAAACCTGTCTGAAAAAGGAATCCATAAAAACCATCCCTATATAAGTCACCACTTACATTTTCACAGATTAAAGAGCAAATGCCTTACATTAAGAAGAAGAAACTGTGATTCAGTGAAGACAATGTACATAGCTTGTATCAAGACCACAGACCCCTGGGTTTCCTTCCTGTTGTAAAGGTAAATCAATGACAAGTCTGGGATTGGATTAGTGTGAAACCAGCAGAATGAGAAACGAGTTCAGAAGATCAGCTCTGCTCTCAACCAAGATGAAGCTCAGCAAATAACAGTGTCAATCACTGCCTTGCATTTCCTCCTCCAAGACTCCTTCGACGGCAACTCCAGGAGAGAAAGATCCAATGCAAAGTTTGTTTTAAGAAACCCTGAGACACCTGAAGGTGATACACAATGCTCTGAGAGAATAATGTGACATGTGGTCATAATACAAAGCGCCAGCATAAGGAACAGATACTTAAATCCTGTCTGGTGACATGGCAAGGCCGACCTCCTCTTTGCTTCCACATCTTTCTCTTTTGTGAAACAGAAAGGGAGCAAACTCAACTAAGATGTGCTATTCAAAGCATAAAACAATTAATGGAAAACCAGTTTCAGGAAAGGAGGGAAGGAAAAGAAGGAAAAGAGACAGGGGAACATGTCAAAAGGAATTGAGTAGCATTGTCCTCAGCAACATCCCAGAACCATAGTATGTTCTGCTTTTCCCCAGAAAGAGGAGACGCGGATTATTACACAATTCAAAACTGTTGCTTCAAGTCAGTTCTGTTGTATTTTTTTATCCTTAATCCCAAAGGGCAAGAGATCACACACTGATGCTGGACAGCTGGTAACTACCTCAGAGGTACGTTCTTCTAGTCAGAGTTTATTATTCCAATAAAACTGCGAGGCACCTTCTGCTACTAAAGAACTCTAACTGCAAGAGTAGAACATGTAGATTTACCTAGTGATGCGTATGACCCTGGGGGCAAGGCTGCAGCAGAACTGAAGGGGGTGGATGCTCCAGAAGACGTCACTTTTGACTTGGCACTAGCTGCTGCATTCACATCGACGTCACTGCGGGATCGCTGCAGAGATCCTGGTGTTGACACAGATTTTGTACTTACTGTAGATGCTGCAGATGGGAGTGGGAGATCCAGAATAAAGAAGATTAATTTTTTGAGCTGCGTGCTTCAAAGAGCCTGACAAGCAGTTTAAAGTACTATTTTTAACATTCCCTGCTGGCACTGAAATACCTCAACTAAGAATCCTTTATCAGGGCAAAGTGGGCTTCCCCACACTGCCTTCAAAGATATTTCATCAATGCTGCCCTGATGCTACCTGTAAGAACTTTACCGGACACAAGCCTAAATGATAAGATCAAAAAGGCTGTCAGGCCAGTAAAAAGAAATTTCTAACAGAATCTAGATGGGAAAGTTCAACCACAGTACCCATCACTGGCTTATGAGAGTTGCTGGCCAAAACAGACCTGCAGGTCCTCCAGTCCAGGTTTTAATAACTTTCTTCCCAACACCTCATCTTCTCATGAGGATCGTTGTTCCCATCACTTGTTGATGCTCACCCTCTTAAGCATGAAGCTTGACTACTCGGCTGCAAGCAAACATGCATTTGTGTGCACAGTCAAGTAGGTTACACAACAACATCTCCTTGAATCAAAGGTCTCAGTAGGGTGTAGTTATTGACAAACCAGCCAGAACCCAACGTGGTCAGGTGTAAAAGGCAGCTGATCTTTTACCAACAAAGTTTTGTCTATTATACTGTATATTAAAATGTATTATTGAGATTATTGTATGCATTTACTTAGGACAGAAAAGCTGTACCTAAATATTCCATCTGACAAGAAAAACAGACTAGCAATGAGATGGAATTTAACACTGTAGGACTCGTGTGCAGACACGTCCAGTAAGTGCTGAAACCACAGAGAATAAATAACAAAAATTGTAAAACTGAAGGCACTATCAGACTATGTAGCTGCATGTCTTGGCATCAGCAGCATTTTATTCAAGCTATTACAAAGCTGAATATACCTTGGCTAAATTTTCAAGGCTTTTTAGGTTTCCCTTCAGCTGTAAGAAATTACTGATTTACTAACTTCTTTTAAAAGCATTATTTTATCAGCAGCTGATGCACAGAACATGGTGTAAAACCCAAAAGTAATTAAAATTTCTACATCTTGAACTGCCATTTTAGGGAGCAGTAAAGAGCAATCAAAGCTGGATTTAGCACATCACGATGTCACACTTCTTCAGCAACACCTGAGCACATTTTTCAGCTCCTGTTCTTACCTCTTGATGTTGTACTTCCAGTAGGACTTCTTTTGGCAGAAAATGGACGGCTGGAAGTTAACACAAACATTTATTAAAACAAAACTTATATTTCAGTCATCAAGAGCAGCACAATTCTGTTCCCTCAGTACACCATTAAGTTAATAGGAAATTATTTATATGCAGGAATAAACTACCAAAGCTTGTTGTTTATGAATAAATACAGCACCACCATGAAATTATTTATAAAAGCATTAAGAAATCAATTAGTACTCATATTATTTGTGCAAAAAGACATTTTTAAGAACACTTTTCGTAGATTTAAAAAGTCACACCATTAAGTTATGAATATTTTTCATATAGGTCTTACACTTAAATCACAGACATTTGGAGCCTAAGGTGACTGTATATCTGAGAGTAGCTAAAATACCTACATTCAGCATAAGAGTCACATATTGACTTTGCAGTTACAACTGAGGTTTAATTTAGTAATTTTTTTTCTTTTGTCTGGGAAGAGACAGACGTACACCTCTAGGATTAATGCTAAATGCAGAACTTCAATCTAAGCACTGTTTTAAGCGCCTGAAAGGAATAACTAACAGTATCTACTGAACACAAATAGTTTCCTAGAAAATTATTTACGGAGTCAAGATAATGATAATATTTTAAAGCCCATACAGGGTTTTGCTGGCTTTTTATGTTCATACAATGTTAGGGTAAAAAAAAAATACAGGTATAGATATATTGGAGCAACCAATGTACAGTCCAAATAATGACCAGATGAGACAAAGCAATGTGATGGCTCCCTTCAATTCAATGGAATTGAAGCCATTGTTTAAATGCAGAGGTAGTGACACAGAAAGCCTTACTTGAGACTCTCCTGGGAGCTGGAGGAGGAGCGATCCGACTGTGGCAAGGACACGATGCTGTCAGAGTTCTTCAAATGTGACTGCAGGGCCTTCTGGTAGGAAGACTCCAAGGTGTGGTACAGATGCTCTGCCTCTCGGCTGAAGTGACTGTGGAAACCCCAGTAGCACCTGGAAAGGAGGCACAGCACTGTGAACACACCCCTGTCATGGTTTAGGGGGCTGTGGCACAAAGGCACAGCCAGAGCCCTTCCCACTATTCCCATCAGAGGAAGAGATTACTGGACTCATTAGCCCAGTCATTTCAACCACCTACTGCCCTGACACATTTAAGACAAACAGCTTTTTCAACCATGGCATTGCTCAAACAGCTGCACAAAAGACAAAGCAAATCAAAGAACCATTTGGTGCAGTTGTTGTAAAAGCAGGAGTAGCCAATGAAGCAGTATTAGGGAAGAAACCCTCCCTCTCCAGCTGTCTGCTGTACATGGGAACTGCAGGACCACCAGACGACACTCACACTTCGTTTGGGACTGGGTGTGCAGCAGCTATTCAAAAACATGCCAAAGGCAGAACACACATGAATGGGCCTGATTCAGGTAATCACCAGTTGCTGTTTTCTTCCTTAAGTTTAACAAACAGCTCTCCAAGAATGCTGCAGAGACAAGTCTCTCTACTGAGTTGAGACAGTTTACTGTCTTTTTGGTAAAAAACAAGGAAAAGGAAAGAGATGCTCACATGGACTTCGAATCGGTGCCATGCCGAAAATAAAAGATTGTTTTAAGATGAGGGAAGAATCCCTCTATGATCCAAACCTCCCAGCTGATGGCTAAACACCATTCACTCTTGTGGCACAAAGGAGATGAAGACTCTCAGTACTTTTCAGGGAGAAACTAATGGGCAGTTTAAGAGCAAGATCATTAGCTCAAATGAATCAAGAATTGTTTGTGTGTGACAGCCAGTCCTCAGAGAAGGCACATGCATTCTCACATCACAGAAGAAAACAAATTTCTGTCTCACAATAAGCCACACTGCTATTTAATAAACATGGGAAGAGAGAATTAAGCATGCTCTCTGAAGTCCCATGCTATTCTCCTTGCTGTCTATTCAGCTTAACTAGTTACCTGCTGTGAAGTCTCAGTGACTACTGTAATTTTTAGTGATGGACATGCTGCCTTTCAAAAGGATTCAAGCAGTCCTACTGTGAAACACCACTGCTTATAACACAGCATTTAGATTAATAAAATTTATTGTTCATTGTTTTCATGTTTTACACCATCCTCTTCCTGCAGAAAAACATTCCTGTAGTGTTTGCTCAGAAGAGCATGATCCTGGTTTACCAGCATACTACCATAAGAATGTTCATATTAATGGAAATGCATAAGATCTTCAACAGAGTAAAATTAACTGCAAAATGTTAAAATTTCCTATAAATAAACACAAAAATATCCTTTCAATGTCATAAAATACTACCTTAATTTAGGATACCATTTAGCAGTGTACCAGCACAAGGACTTTTATTCCAAGAGAAGCAAATAACAACAGAATAGGCGACTTCAGATGGATGGAACCTGCAAGGAACATCTAGTCCAGCTGCCTGACCAATTCAGAGCTGACCAAAAGTTAAAGCCTATTCTGAAGAACACTGTCCAAATGCCCCTGAAACACTGACAGGTTTGGGGCATTGACCACCTCTCTAGGAACCCTGTTCTGGCATTTGACCCCTCTCTTGGTAGAGAAATGCTTCCTGATGTCCAGTCAGAACTTCCCCTGGCATAGCTTTAAAGCGCATTTCCACATGTCTGTCACTGGATCAACAGGAAAAAAAGGATCAGCACCTCCCTCTCTGTTTCCCCTCCTCAGGAAACTGTACAGAATGATCACCCCTCAGCCCCTCTTTTTTCCACCAGCTGGGAAGTCAGGAGAATGTATCCTGTCTGGATTTCTGTCTCAACCATGCAATACAAATGACTCACTAAACAGGGGCAAAGAAGGGGAGGAAGAAGAGACACCAGCAATGGCTTCCACTTACTTTCTTGCCTCTATCCTGGCTTCAGAGTCTGCATCATGAATTCCCTTCTTTATTGTTTCAGCTAACACTGATATGTGTCTGCAATAAGAAAGAAAACATTATCCAGCAGTTTAGAAAGATGTGCCGCACTTACAAACAAATAACTAATTTGATTTTGCCTTGGTCTCTGAGAACAAACAGTTCATCACATCCTTTCATTTCCATTAAGCATCCTTTGTGACCTTTATTTATTTATTCTTACAAGTCAGTTTTATTTCACCCACATTCCTGTATAGGAAACAATAAGCAGCATTCTTCAGAGGTCTTTGCTTAGCTATCCAATCTGCCTGGATTCAAGAACATTCTCCTAAGCTTTAAATAGTCTAGGACTAAGGAAATTGTGCCCCTCTCCTTGCACTATTACTTTAACTGGTCACTAGTTCAAAGTAATGTAGAAGCCTCAAAAGCTCATGATAAGACATGCCTCATCATCTCACTTCATGGTGCAAAAGGAAAAAAAAATTGTTGAACAAAAATTATTGAGTTCAGGGATTTTCTCAGCAAGGTTTTCAAGGCTGGTATAGGAGACATACTCACCAGACTCTAACAGAACTACAGAACAAATGCTGTATGTGCATACATTTTTTTTTTGGTGGCAAAAATATCTCTACTAAAGCTATGTAATATCTTCTCTCCTAAATGATCCTTTTTCCAGAATGATCCAGAAAATTATCTCCTTCTCCCCAGATAAGTGGGAGAGAACAAACCCACTTGTATTCAGAACTTACCTTTCTAAGGAGTGTGTTTGCCACTCCTGCAACAGCAAGTCTAAAAATTCAAAGCAGCGCCTGAGAGGAGAGAGAAGAAATGCTGAGTTTGAGTTAACAAGGGCACAATGGCTTTGCCATACTTGACTTTGAAAAACAGCCATCTTTGGTTAGAAAGCTTTTTGGGACATCAAAATTCATTGCTGACCCAAATGAAAATATCAGCAGCTCTAAAAACACTATTAATAAACAGTCTGAAGTACTAACTGGAGGCAGCTCACTAGAGAGAAGCCTGAAGAGAGGGACTGACATAAAACAAACCCAGAAGCTTCCTTTTTTATCAAACAGGATACAGACCCAGAAGATTCACACTGATACTCTGTACCTGTTAGTTCAGGCTGCACACAGAAACCTCACAGTTAGCCTCATGTGGGGACAGACCTTTCCAACTTTAATCTCCCTTCCCCACGTCAAGGATCTTAAGGCACAAGTGTGCTATGTTCAAGATTTGTCACCAAATGCAGCAACCACAAAGCCCTTCCTTTTGTCTAACTCAAAGAGAACTAGTTAATGTATATGAAGAATGCAAGTCTCCCAGTGAGGTGGGAGTGGACTGAAGCATTTAGATTTTAAGTGCAGACAGGACCATTAGACCATTCAGCAGTCCAACTTCCCTTCCAGATGATGCTTTCACATAAGACTGATTTACTGGCTCAAAGAAAACAAGTCACTGTAACAGCTAAGAGTGGGGAATAGAAACATGTCTGTAAAAATGCCAAAATAGTATGTTGTTATAACAACATATAAGGACAACAATTAGTTTAAAAACCATCTCTCTTTGTGAAAAAATGCCTTTTCCTCTCTACAGTGATGCAGTTTATACAGGATAGCTGACTTTGAACTCAAATCATGGAGGAGAACGAGATTCATGTTATAATAAATATGTGTTTCAACCCTTTTCACAAATAACAACAAATACATTCACATTTTCAGAAAGCACGTATTAACCTATTTATTAATAAAAGGCAGTAAATGCAAACTAAATTCTCACCTTCTAACTGCAACAGACTTGGAGGTACAATTACTGGTTATGATGGGTATTAACCGAGGGATGTGCGTGTGCTGGAAGAAAACAAACAAGAACAGGAAGAAATCTTTACACAACAATTCCATAGAATGAAAGACCATCCCCTTGAGCCACCTGAGATCAGTATTTAGATCCTTACTGTTGATCAGTTCTTAAAAGCAGAACTGCTAGATAAAGGAACAATAACAGATATGGACAGATTTTTAATTTAAAAATATTTTCTAATTTATCAGCCAAAATACCTTTAACAGATACTTGATTTTCTTCTATAATGGCACTCTAGTGAGTCAAGGAGTTGAAGTCACTGTGGGAGGATCTAAGCTGCCAGTGGTGACAACCTGGGAGACATCAGGCTACCTACAACTTACTCAGTAAATCCCGAGGCAGAAGTCACTACTGTGAACTAATAGTTTTAAGAAACATGGACAGTCTGTGAGGTATTTTAGAGCATAATAAAGAGGATGAGTCTGTGCTGCAAGGCTGGTCTAAAATCCTTTCAAAGAAAAACGTTTGCTCAGCTCTTAGAGGGATGGATATACCTTGCCCTGCAAAAAAAAAACATTTTTCCTACTATTTTGGCAGAGCTTAACGAGCATCATCTGCACAAGGCTGCATGGCATCTGAGACAGCCAAGACCAGCACTATCAGAAAAGCAGATTAGGCACCTAATCTAATTTTCATTGCAGCAGCATTCATCTTTCATCAGAAACACTGCAGTATTTGGAAATTGTAACACTGTTCTCTTTTGATGTATACTTACTCGAATGATTAATCTAACTGCTACAACACCAGAAGTGGCCATGACTTTGGCACTATTTGGAATTAAATTAAAAATTGTTGGCATGATGGCTTCTGCCCCATGGTCAAACTTGTTTCCCAGAACTGATGACAAATGTCTGAAAAACAGAATGAAGTCATGCTGGTAAGTGAGCTGAAGATTAAGTGAGTCAGACTTGCACAGAACATCTGACATAAGCACATCTGACATCTCAATCTTTGCAACTGTCACCTCCTCTCCAACTCCAAAGGACAGATAACACCATGTTTCAAGAAACAGCTCCTTTCATTTTAAACTTGTGTTCTATATTCATCTGAACCTTGAGGAATAGTAAGGTCAGCATAAAATAAAGTAACCAGCACAGATAAAAATGTATTATCAAACAAACGGGATCAAATTGATAGAATATTTTTTTCTTAGTTTATATTTCAACTTCTCTGAAGCTCCCTAGTTTGCCTTAATATTCACAGACTTAGAAAAAGTCAGAAGCACTGCACAACCTTTTTCTTGAAGTATTTCACAAAGGATAGACCATCTACCAGACACCTTTAATTACAGAGCAATAGCAGAAAAAGCTGTGTCCTAATGTGCTTTAACCAGTGCCTGCTCCTTTTCTTCTACATCACATTTCAAACACATACAGAAAATAAACTTACCCCAACGTGATACAAGCCTCTCGTACGACTTGAGACCGCAGGTCTTTAGCAGATAATTTAAATGCTCCATCCAAAAGTCTTAAGTGTTGGAAGAAGTTATCATACTCTGCAGCTCCAGCCAAAAGTAAGGAGCGGATCTTTTTCAACTGTTAGGAGCATAAAAGAAATCAGTGACTGTCAATGAGCAGCAAATATAAGGACAGTTATGTTCAGGACCAATACCTGGTTCCACGTTACTTGTGCAATTATTCCTTAATGTGCATTGAGGAAGTTGATTCTTGATGTCCAAGTAATTTTATTATTTCCTATCTTATATTTAACCCATAGTTAATTAACATACTAAGTACAATAAGCTAAAAACCCTTGCTAACTTACAGAAATCCAGAAGTGTTGCATACAGCTACTCAAACCGTATAGTTAATAACCCAAACAATATTTTTAAAGCCAAAAGGTATCTTAAGCATTCCTCTTTGTTCCCCTATTTACAGCAGCTTCTAATGTTTAGGTAATCTCACAGCTGACTCTTGTGTTAAAAAGATATCTAGACTTAAAGGGCATGGTTCACACTCAGGCCTGGGTAATACTGACTTATATCCAGAATGTGTCCATTGACTTCATTAAAACAGTTATCTGGCTCTAGCAGAAGTGGAACCCTGACCCTGTCAAACAGGAAATTTCCTATTAATATTACAGGGATGTGGACCACCATCTCATCCTACAGACACTCCTCTGACACCTCCACAGGCCCTCCCATGCACCAATGCATCTGCACATGGCCTTGATTTCAGTACAGAAATAAAATTAAACAGAAGTAAGCTGAATCAGCCCAGTCTGCCACTCAGATATGTAATACAGGGTTTGACAGACATGGCAAAGCTGCTACACCAGTGATGAAAGTCTACTATCATGAAAACACAGCTCACCTCAGTAAATAATACTTCGTCTTGACATGCATGCAACATCCAATTTTCCACTTCCACACTTCCCACGGTCATACTTATTTATTCAAAACTTAAGAGGCTAAATTCCTGCTGAATTATTTTACACCTCCCTTTTGCAGAAGTATAAATAAGTTCTCTGTAAGCAAAGTAATTTTCTGCCTTATCAGGTAAGTTTTAAGATATTCAGAATAAGACTTGACATTTTGATTTTAGCACCTGCTAGCAAATTTCTAGCTTTGCGCCTGGATTTGCTGCATGACTTCCAGTTCAACCTGATGCTGTCACAACAGACTCTTGTATATCAAATAGCAATTTCCCTCACAAATGTGGCTTAAATTCAGTCTCATAAGGAAACGTTTCCCTCAAGTTTGGGGGAACATAACAGGTGCTCACCACTAAAACTACATTCCAGCCTTAGTCTGAGGTTCTCCCAGAACCCTCAGTGGGATTAAGCTCAGTGCAGAAAAAGCTTATATTAACAGAGATCCTATCTAAGTTCACTACTTACCGCAGAAACTCTCTGTTCCCAGTCATGTTTATCATCTGATAGTATCTCTCTGATCTTGTTTATGGATTCCTCAAGATCCCGGCTGGAATAAATCTACAAATTGAAATACAGAGTAGCACCATGATGCAGGATTTACTCCATAAAATCAGATCACTCCCCAACTACATTCTCATGTCCTTTGCTCCTCAATGATTAAACATTATGTGCTAGCCTTGGACACAACTGGCTTTGCATAATGCACAGAATTTACACCCACTGCCTGCAACCAAAAAATTAAAAACTATCAAAAATTATAATTAAATTATAAAAAGATTATTAAAGGATCATATTTCATTATTTTACCGTAGTGTCACAATTTTAGGCAGCATTCCTGCAGCTACTAGAGGCTATATTAGCCAAAACCTACAGAAGATCATGAGTGGACACATGTGCTGTGCAGCTGTCCCAAATATAAAGCTCCAGTGCAGGAGAGGGGATCCATGATGCATCTCAGCTACCCAGCTAAGTCAGCAAATGTGCATGGTCCAGTTGTCACACTCACAACAGCAGTGATCCCTGGGACACAAGTCGACTTTATTGCTTTCAGTTCCCAAAGGGTTTCACATAAACTACTGGCACACACCACCATTTAAAGTTTGCCTCCCTTCAAATTCTAACCTGCTTTCCCCTTAAAGATTTGTCAACATCTCAATGAAGCACGATTTTCCAGTGATTAGCATGAGATCCTATATGCACCTTCTGCTTTTTAGTACAGTCTGGTTTAACATGTAACTCTACTTACCTGAACCGTTGGGACATCTTCAAATGCCTTAATGAAGTCTTCTTCATCCACAGCACCTGCTCCCTCTTTGGCTGCTGACACACAAACAAAAAAGCCTTTTCAATCTTGTTATCAACAAGAGAATCAATTAAGAAACCACCAGCTATTAAGGCACTTAATCAGGAGAAAGTTCACTACCCATGCAGCCTGGGAGTGCTGCAGATGTAATGAAAGCAGAGGCAGGGAAATTCAATGCCAGGCACTGGCGAGACATTCATGGCATCCTTCAACTCATAGGCACAGAGGGCACATTAGGGAAGTCATTACAGTAGTCACTCAACAGTTAGGGGACACAGTCTGAAAGATGAAAGGGAATACTTACTTTATTATATGGGAGATTTTATTTTAAAGGATTTAATCCCATCTATAATAGATGAAGGTGGAGATCTGACAGGTGCACAAACAGATGAACGATAAGGAAGATAAATAGTCTCTGGAATACTAATCAGATTAGAGACTGTCTGATATAGGGAACTTTCTCCCTTTCCCTAGGACACATATAGAATTATTGCTCACATTTAGAATGACTGCTCAGTTTTCTTTCTGCACCTTCATTACCAGCAATGCCCAAAGGTCTTAGAAGAAAGCCAGCGTGTCAGGCTTAGACTGCAAGGGCTGAAGTTTGGCATAGAGCTGTAAGCATCTTCAGTTCAGACAGAGTTGGAACTACAAAGGCAAAACTCTACACACTGGAGCACCACCATGATTTACTCATAGCCCTCAGTGCACAACCACAAAGGTGCAACCTCTTACAAAATGCAAAATTAATTATGGGGAAGTGGGGATTGCTTAGAGATTCATCCTCCCAGACTTGGGTTGTGGCATGCAGAGAACACAGACATAACGATTGCAGAGGGAAAAATTTGTTACTGGATTCTGGGGACCAGTCTGGAAGTGCTTTCAAGAAGCTCAATATGAACACTGTGAATGCTTCACAGACACATCAATTCATACAAGCTATTGGCTTACTTGAAGACTTGGAGCCCAGAGCTGCAGAGCCAAGTCTGCGGGTAGTGCCCATCCCAACTCTGCGTGAGTTTGCAGGAGCCTTTGAAGATGTAGAGGAGCTGGCTGAGGAAGGTCTGTTCCCATCCACGGAGTCTTCATCGTCAAAAATTTTATCTGCCAAAAAACCACACTCAGCTGTAAGTGCAATGAAGCAAAGGGATGTCCCAAGGAACAAGTCCGTGTTACGGCAAACATGCTACATTTTCCAGTCTGCTCTGCCAGCCCTCATCTCAGCAGTATCCTCATGCTAGAAATCCAGTTAGCCATGGAAGACCACCAGCTCACTGAACACAATCCTTCCCTATTGCAGCCACTATGCTACAAACCCTTTCAATGAATGCATTCAGATGAAAAGAATGAACTTCAGATCTACAGCAGAAAGATGCAAGTCCCAGATATTACTTGGGGTGTTGACAGTCTGCATTGTCTCATGTTTATGACTCCAAGAGCTCTTTTGACATGGACTATAGTGAAACGAAGAGCACAAGCAAATCCAAGATCCAGGTGTGGAGGGGACCAGGCACCAGAAGCTGCCGTCACACCTGCCAGCTGCCTGTGCCAGACCAAAGCTAAACAAGGTAACCCAGGAAAGTTCACATGGCAACACCCATGCTGCTGATAAACCACAGACCATTAATCACAGACCCATCTGGAGCTACAAATCCCCTTTAACTCTTTAACACCAGAGATTCCTTACAAGGAAATACAAAATGTTTCCTCAAATTCATAAAAACATAAATATAAGATGCATTAAACCTTATTTCTGTGTACATCCAACTTTAGCCTCTACCACCAAACGTGAACATAAATTAACTTAAAAGGAATTACAGCCACTTTGATTCTCAGTCAAGGTCACTTCAATTCCAAAGGACTGCTTATATTGCAGTTTTACACAGATTAGCTAATTCACTTGAAAAAACAGCCTTAGGTTGAAAGGTGACAAAGCAGTTGGGCAGCTGATATAGATGGAACACGTAATTATTGAGGCCAGAAAGCCAGCTCAGCCTCCATCACTCAGCTCCTCCACACAAACACTCCATTCAAGATTTGAGACTTGCTTCATGTCCATCCCTCTCCAACAGCCCGAGGTACACATCCACTCTCCACCAGATGAGAAGCATTTCATTTACAATTTTCACTTGGCAAAAAGTCAAGCAGGTGTTTTTAATACATCCCTGCTCAGGAAAGCATCTGGGAACATGCAGTGTTCAAATGAACAAATACAGGTTCCAGGCTAGACACTAATGAGTGAAAGTCTATACAGGCTGAGCTTTCTGAAAGTAAAAAATAACTTGATAACAGTATAGGCATATTCTAGGGGAGGCAAAAGAATAGAAAGAAAAGCCTGCTTTATTCTCAGCCCAATTACCTTCAGTTTTCTCTGCCCTAAGTGGCACTGGCTTATTAGCAGCTGGACGCAGGAGAACTGTCACAGGTCATCTGAAAACCTACACAACCCATTTTTGATATGCAGCAGTGCACATGATGCTGTACTCCAATCACAACACAACACTGACACAGTAAGTACACAGAAGCATCCAAAAACTAAAAAAAGGTGGAAAATGACATCTCTCCCCTTAATTTTGATGTTCAAGACAACTTGGAATATGGGAAAGGGCTAGGGGAAAAAGCAACTCTAAAGAAAAGGGGTAAAATAATAACTGGTACTCGTATTGCTGTTCAGGAAATGTGAGCAAGGCAAAAATGAACACAAGAACTTTAACTCAGATAAATTTCAGGTCACACAGTTAAGGAGAATGTAAGCCACAATTAGGATGTGGGCTGTCTCTTTAACACGGTGCCTGAAGGCAGCCATGGAGACCATGCTGCCTCCCTATTGACACCAGCCTTCCTCTGACATATGTAATTCAAAAATAATTTGAAAAGAGCTCAGGGAACAATCATGAGAGTGATTAAAGGATTAGAAAATATGTTTTTAATTCAATTAAATGAAAATTCGCTGCAAGAGATTGTTTAGTCTAGCCAGATTCCTAATAAGTTGCTTGATTACATTCTGTGTTAACACAGCTACCGAAGATTTATTAACACAATTTTCCAACCTGATTTATTAATATTGTTTCTCACCTAATAGAAAAATATACAACAAGACAACTGGCTGGAGGTTAAAAACAAATTAAATTCTGGGTTGCCTTTTTTTTTCCTCTCTTCTCCCCCTTCCATTTTTTGCAATAATCACAGGGCTGACCCTCTGTGAGGTTAGGAGGTGTATCACCCAGTGATTTCTACCACAGGCAGTTCTGAAAAAGCAAAATTGATTCTTTTTTTCCCAAAAGACACAGTCTAGTTCAAACAGGAATTATTTCAGAAACACTATTTGGTGTGAGTTGCACCCAGGTCAGGGCAGATCAAAACACACTTTAAAATGTGTAATCTCTGAAGCCTCTAGGAAGCGGTTTAAGCGATTCAAAAAAACTTGCACAGCCATTCCACCCAAAAACTTCTAAGCAAAACTTGTCCCAGTTGCACTTATTTCAAAAGCTCCTATACAAACATTTAGCAAACTATTATTTGCTGTATGTGTATTAACAGCCAGGAGAAAGTCAGTCATGTTTGAAACAAAAGATACTTTTACTAGTTCATAACCTCTTTCATCAGGTAATAAAATTCTCCATCAGCTGCATTTCAGGCTATCTAGATGCAGCCTTAGTTAACTCACTTCCTTTTCTATATGCATTTTTAAAGCCTCAGTCCTCTGAAAGGAAAAGAGGGTGTGGTTTGCTATTTCATATAATAAATCAAAACTAAAAAAATTCAGATATTAAAAGCATTGCACTTCTGTAGCAATAAATAGACTATATAGACTATAATTTCTTTCTAAAAGAGGTTTTTCTGAGCATTAGCAAAAATAAAACACTCCAAAAATCAAACCAGCCTACCCACAGTTCTAGGGATGACTGGATTACAATCACATCTTCCTGTTTATTAAGTCTGCAAACTAAGCACTACATATTTATCAGACCAGAATATCCCTTCAATAACCCAGCAGCATTTTCTCATCCGAGCAGTGCAGAATGACAGCACCACATTCAGAACTGCACATCAAGTCTGCCAGCAGCACGTGTGCAGAACAGAAAGAGAAACAAAGAACAGAAAGGAACCTGGACATGCGAGTACAGAAAAGAACAGAAAACCAAGCCACTATACATTATTGTTAAAAACTCCTTTTTTTGTTTTTTGCTGCCCATTGCTTCCTGTTGATAATAATAATTTGAACTGGGATCATATTTTTCAGCATATCTGCAAATGGCAAATTCAGCATGGGTGTAACTCTCAGGACACCAGCTGAGGTGCACTGAGGCGGAATTGGTGCCCCGTTCTAACATTAAATAATCACTGATCTCCCATCCCAAGACACCCCCAGTGCTCATTTATAAGGACCTTACAGTACTCTCTGTCAGAGACCTGCCCTTATAAAAGAGGCCTTTGTCTGCTCACCACTCTGCTGTCTCACAGACAGAGAGAAGACAATCTGCTTTACATTTTTCAATTCCTTTACATTATTTAAGAAGAAGAAAAAATTGCTTACAAGTACATATTCTTCTGCAAATAAGCTTCCTCAACATTCCTTCATATTTTCCATAGCGTGCCCAGATGTATGAGTGCTTCACGGAGCGCCGCGGCTTTCAGTCCAGAACATAATCAATCATTGCCCCTCGGATTCATTAAGCATGCTGTCTTCACACGTGGATTTAAACAGTCATGGCCTCTGTCCTCTCTCTATGGCTGCAGATCTGCATGATTCTTATCAACACCCATTTCAGCTCAGGAAACTTCGGTTCACTTCCAGGGAGGAAATTCCCTACTAGCGAGGGGAAGCCGGGACAAATAATCCGGGATGGAGATGAGCTGAGTCTGCCTGGCTCGGCTGGCTTGCACTAGGAACCAGCCTGACTTTATCCCCTGGGAAGCACTAACAGGAGCATCTCAACAGCTGTCATCATTTGTCCATGACGAATAAATTTAGTCATTATTCATTTTAAAACGTAACCCCTTCAGGTCTGGGCAAGGTGAAAAGTGGGGAGAGGAGGCTGCACTAGCTATTCAGGAACCACGGTAAACAAGGGCCAGCACTTCCCTAGCCTGCACCACCAGCCTGGGACCCTTAAAAGCAGAGTCTCAAATGTCCTTTCCAATGAAAAAAAATGCTTTCTGGCTTTTAAAAACTTTAGAACATCAGATTCAAATCTTTCAGTTATTTGTCTGTAAACTTCAGGGAAGACAGCTACTCTGTAGTGATGACAGATTGGGAAGACAGTTTTCCATCATATCCTTTTCTAACAAAGATGCCCTGCTGTGGTTTTGAGATTTGACTCTGTAAAGGACTAAATTTGTTCTGGGCCTACTGTGCCCACCCATCATCTGTTCCATTTCCAAGCATCAATGCAGCTGCAACAGGCAGGATGGGTACCCACTGCATGTATCACCTGCATCACTCTCAGAACGATTCCCCTTTTGGGTGCAGATCAAAGTGGGTGACACCAGAGGAACCTGCCTCCCCACCCTCCCTATGGCATGCTCCCCCAGGAGCAGACAGGTAGCTGCTAAAGCTGACATACATTACAGCACTTCCAAATTCCATGCTCAACCCCAACTAGGTGGGCAAAGCCCAGCTCCCTGAAGATCTGAGGACCCTTTACAAGCCAAGAACACACACCAGCAACACTACCAATGCCAAAGAAAACAGGGTGTGTTCCTCTTTACTCCTTTCTGCCAGGCACAAGTCCACAAGCACTGGACCATATTTTTGAGACAGACACCCCTTTGACATCTCAGCTCATGTACTCCCCCCAGGGCAGCATCTGGCACCCCCATCTCCAGCTGTGACTTCTGCCGCCACCCTCTGTGGGTATCCAAGGGAGACAGCTTCAGCTGAGGTTAGATGCCTCTTCCCATTAGCACACATGAAACCCATGCATGGCTTAGCTGCAAGCCTGTCCAACTCCAACAGAGGTATTGTGGAGGTTTCTCCAGGAAAATGAATTTATGAACCCACTAAAGATAAAGGAACGTACATATGCTCCTCAGCAGGATTAAGTGTTCAAGAACAAAGGAGTTACAGCTAAAAGCACAAGTACAGGGGCACAGCACATCATTAGGGTTTCCTGCTCGGCCATCTCCCAGTGTCCCAGCTGCTCTCCCCAGCCCCACACACAGCTCCTCCTTCCCACCCTCCACACCAGGCAGCGTTTTGAGCCTTTAAAATGCCACCCACTTGGGCTCAATGACCCTGGTCACGGCCCCCAGTGCCACCTGTCCCCCTCTCTCCCAACATATCCAGTTCTCCCAGGCTGACCCAGTCACCAGCTCCAGTCCCAGCCCACCCCTGCTGCTGCCTGCTGGCACTAATGGCTGAACCACCTCATCGTCCTTCTCAACTGGCTTTGGAGTGGAATCCCAAAAACCTGACTGCAGTGGGAACTGCTCCAAGGCCTGAGCAATGACAAGGACATGCATATCACCCAGTACCTTGACTGTTTTCTCTTAGCTCACATATATCACCCTATTTAAACTAGAAATGCATCATTATGGGTGAGAGTTTTTCTGAATAAGGTTTCAACAATGCAAATCTAACCGATGTATTTGTGGCCATAATAAATACAATAAATAACATAGTTGCCATCAGCCACAGGTAAGGTGGTGCTTAGAGACTCAGGCCAAGAATGCCAGGCCAGGTGGTACAAAATGCGTTTTGCTTTAATGATTCTTATAACATCACATACTTTTCTTTAATCCCAAATGCTTCCATTTTCCCTCCTTAGCCAGGAAAGGAGACACTCATCATCTTGGCTGCTGCCTCATTCTGTCTAATCACAAGCTAATGAACCTAACAGGTCTTCAACTTTCCTATCACAAAGGAAGACTCCTCAAAGAAGCAGCATTGTCTTCTGCTCCAAATACATTGTATTTATATAGGCAGTTGTTCTGATACACATCCTGCTTAGTCCCAAGCACCAAAGCAGGGATGACTGAGAACAGAAGCTTTAATAACTTGAAAACAAGAGAGCCTGTTTACTTCAAAACACAATTTTTTAAACCATAATGTTGACAGTATCAATGCCATCATGTCAACAAGCCACAGCATGCCCCCTCTATTAGCACATGAGCATTAGCACAACTAAGAACACAGCAAACAAAAGTTTCTAAAACTTCTGTTCATGAAACTAATAGAACTGGAAATGGGAGTTTTCAAGAATTAATAAAACTGTCACTTAGTTTTCAGCCATATAAAAGTTTCCCTTAGCTTTAAGCAGATTTAGAAAAGAGTTGGTGCAAATGTTACATTCCTACAAGCTTTGTAAAATTAAATATCAATAGGAGACAACAGCTATGATACTGAGTGAAGAGCACCAGTTCAAACAGCCAGAAGAATTCACAAAATCATCAAAAACTAAAATAAATTTATTAAGAGCTAGGATTTATACGTTTCACTCATTACTTTACTACGGTTCATATAGATATCTAAACAAGAATCCAACACCCGTGTGTGAGGAGATGCACAGACACAGCCTTTACTCCATACTGACTAAAAAAAATTAAATAATTGAGAGACAGACACAGACAAGTACATAAGGCAAAATCAAAGTGGAGAAGAGACAGAGATAAGGATTTGCTTTCCACAAAGTAATCCTTGGAAATACAATATTCCCACAGAGGTTTTTCCAGCCAGCCACAAAGCCTTTTCCCAGACCTCAAGAGCATCAGGAAATCCACACTGCATACCTTGAAAAAACACACCTACCTCAAAAGCCCACACATTTACATAAAGTTTCAATTTAAAGAGCAAAACCAGCTTTGCCCTGCCCTGCACTTACCCCTGTGGTTGCCCAGAGGTTCCTCATTATGCCTTGTGGGACACCCACCCTCCATTCCCTGCCAGGCTGTCCATGCATCTCCCCAGCCTTCACAAACATCCCAGCTATTGCAGAGCCTGTAACACACTCCACACCAGGGTTTTGTTTCCGTGTTTCAGTGCAGTGGCTTTCCCTGCTGACTGTGCTTGGGGGTGCTGCCCCAGTTTTGTTCTGGACCCTTGAAATACCCTTTAAATTGCAACGCCTTATTACTCCCTCCTCACTGAGCTCTCATTAGCATCATCTTCAAAGATAAAAGACAGAGAGTGGGTCCTTGAGCCCTAGAGATACCAATCAATGAGAAAGGTTGTTGATGCAGGACGGCTCAGGGAGATCTTTCAGAGTTAGAAAACACCTTTTTACAGAACTACAGGAATTAGCCTTGTCGCAGCATTCTGTCATACCTGAACTGCAGATAAAGCACACTATTTTCCACTTTAATATTAATCCTCTGTGCTGCACTGCAGTGGCAATGTTAAGATTTTGCCTCAGCCTTGCTGAAGTTTAATTATTTATGCAAATAATTATATAAAAGAAAGTGAATTCTTCTGCCTTAATTCACAAGACAGAAAAATTCCATTCTGCAGAGGCACAGGAACTCCCTCAGGCGCCACTTCCACATGCACACATGGCAGGGATGGGTCAGGTTAAAGAGCAATCAATGAACCTCTCCCCTCCTTGCTCTCACCTCCATCTCTGTATTTGCTGGAAAACTTATGGCAACAGCCTGGACTCCCTGTGTTTGCAGCAAGAAAACACCAGGATTCAGGCAGCAGGCAAAGTGGGTATCAGCATCACCCAGCTCCTGGTCACCCACACTACACCCGGCACCCCAGGCAACAGCCTCCTTGGCCAGGTCTGTGGTCAGCTTTGCACAGTATTCACTTTAAGAATTATATAAATGTGACTAAAAGGCAGAGCCATTCAACAAGAGCAAGAAGTATTTGTTGTTATTTTAAAGCCTGAATAAACTGAAACAGAGCTGAGGGGCATTCTCAAGGGTGTGAAGACTTTAGGGCACTGCCAGAGTCTAGATTAAGCTCCATTCCTGAACAGTTTTTGTACTGATCCCTTTCTCTTCCTCCTACTAAAGATGCAAGTAGTGCAACAAATGTTTTCTTATTTTCCCAATATTATCTTCAAAACTGCTCTATGCATATTCAAAATAGGACATTCGCAAATGGCTTGGGAAAAGTAGAAATCACATCACAACATATTAGAAAAAAATATTTTAATTTAGTTGCTCTTGACAGGCTGCTTGAAGCTTAGCCACACCTGAAATTGAGTATACTCTGTATTTCCCAGGGTTGGTGCTACAGGAAAACAGCAACCAAGGCTAAACTAAGCTCCCAGGGAGACACCTGCTGGCGGCAGCCTGGGGCTTATTTGCCAAAACCTGAAGGAACAAGGAGATACCAGTGGAATTGATAGGTGATAATTAGTCTTACCTGCACCGCCTATACCCTATGTAAGATAATTAGCAAGCATACCAACAATCTGAAGCCTTCAAAAATACAGTGTTTTTCACCAGCAAAGGGCACGAGCCCCACGTGCAGATGGGGCAGGTGACTCCAGTCCCACAGCCCAGGTCCAGGTTTCCAGCTATTTGCACCATCTGCTGCCATGACTTCATAGGGTGGGGCACTTCTCCAGCCTGCACTCCCCAATTGGCATTCCCTGCAAAGATCCTTCTGCCTCCTCAGCCAATTATGACCAGTGTAGCTCACCTCGATGCTGACTGCCCCAACCTCCATCATTGTCAACACACGGAAATTGCAGTTTCTACTGTTATCACTTATCACTTGAAGGGATGCTCATTCCCTACACACACAGTACACCGAGGTGTAAGCACTGACAACGAGCACGCAGAGCTGTGTTCAGAAGGAAAGAGCATCCTGACATTTCTAGGACAAAGCGCTGTTACAAAAAAAGACAAAGGCATTTTACTGCCTCCAGTTACACAGAGCACATTTTAGGGGGGGCACAAATGCTGCAGATCTCACTTCCAGCCACCACAGAACAGGCTGCAAAGCCTGCTACTGCACACAAGTCCTGCAGCAGAAAGCTTTCCAGAAATATCTATGAGATAAAAATGCCAAGCTGCAGCCTAGTTTCCTTTTGGGTTAAGTCTCAGAGTGAAGTTAAGCCAGTAAACTGTGCTGGAGAGACCTGGGGAAGCTGCAGAACCAGCCCTTTCCAGTACCTTCATTTAGGTTTATTTACAATCATTAACAGGGACATGTTGCCCAGCATCTCATATAAGCCCCTCCTGTGAGATGGTGGGGCATCCTAAACTTTCCAAGCAGCCACCCCTGATCCAAGAAACAAAAGAGGTGCAGTTATCCCTGAACAATGAAGGAAAAACAAGGCTGTCAGCCTACAGCCTGTACAGCCACAAAAACAGGAGCCTTCTGTCCCAAGGCATTATCTGTCTGGTTAAAGGCTAATGCAAGAACATGGGTACTACATTGGCAAAAACTGTACAGTGTTACATCACACACCAATGAATCCTACTCAGAATGCCTGGCCTGATGCATAATTAATATACTATAATTAGATGACCATTTAAAATACTGTCAAATGCTCAGTGGGAAATAATCATGAGATAAGAATGTCTTAGACTGAAGGTGGTTTAGACAAAAGAAAAACCACAGAAAGAAAACTAGGGAACAACTCCCCAGTCTACATGCCTTTTGAGAAAGATTATCAACTAGTGAAACAGGCATGACCAGCATGATGACCAGGAATTTCTACCATAAATAAATGCTTCATCTTTATAAAGATGCATATTACTACAGACTGAAGGCACATATATAAAGTGTACAGACAAGTTTTGTTTAAGACTAATTCAAAGTTGAATTTTATGATCCAGGCTATGCTATATAGCCAGAAATGGCTACTAACAGTGGTCTGAGAAGCCTCTGAGCTCCTGCCACTATGGCTACTAAGTTAAAGAGTTGGCTCTGTGATCTCCAGAGCTTAGAGCAGTAACCTCTAGGAGCTGGTGAGAAACACCTATTCCCCACTCATATCACACTCATTTTGGGAAATGCTGGCAGAGGGAAGCAATGGTTTCCTGACCATCAAGCCCATTTGGTTTTTATCCCGTGTCTCAAAAGAGAATAAACACAGTAAATAAAATGCTAGCATTTCACTTTTCTCAGGATCTTTGCAGAAAAATCTCACTGTATTTATTATGATCACTCAAGACCAGTGACTTCAATGGGAGCATTGAAGATGTTTGGGTTTTTTTAAAATGTAAAAGCAGTAGATAATATAAGACAGGTTTTACTTTTAGTGAAAAAATGCTTGTTCAGTAATTTTTAGAATGGATGTTCACTGGAAATAACTTATAATACTACTCTGCACAGATTTGTGTATGATCTAGATAGGATTAGTTCCACTTTTTTGACAGAGTGGAAACAAAGGCCAAGTGCACACGAGGAAGCTGACTCCAGGTCATGCAGAAAAGTCAGAATTAGAGCACATGCCAGAAGACATATCAGAGTACAGGATTTCCTTTATTTAATCACCATCACATTAGGCTAAATTCTGTTTCCAGCACTATACATTTGGGATGGAGGTGAATCCAAGAACATGCAGAATTTGGCAGGATTTTTAAAAGTTGCTATTATCTCAGATTTTCTTCTGTATGGTTTCAAACAAGCATGGAGAGGTTTTAGTACATGAATTAGTAGCCTATTTGACAGATACTTCAGTAGAGCATATGGTTTCCATGTGGCTGGCTAACGGAACCTAAAAAAAAATCAGACTGATATTTAATACAGCTTCAAATATATGCACAGTCTGAATGCCTGATTTACAAGTGGAAAGCTCCAATTCCTGAGATGCATCCATTTCTTGGACCTTCTTCACCCGTCCTTCAAAGCCTCAATTTCAGAAAACCATGGGCTCAAGGAAAAAAGTAATGGGAAAAAAGCACCCAAACCAAAAATGTGTCACAAGTTATAAAATATTAACAGTCAGCAGGGCTTCTGTTTTCCTGAAGCTTGTTTCATCCACTCCCCAACACCCTTAAAACAAAAGATCTATGCTACTTCATCCACATTCTTCCCCATAAAGAATCATCATTAAGTACAGCAAATAGAGCAGTCAGAGGGAGAAAAGCAGATAAAAAGGTAGAGTCAAGACATTGCTGAAACTTTCCTTCCTTTTGTCATTAATTACTTAAGCCTACTAAATTTGATATTCATATTTCAGAGGCAACATGAAACCCCAAGCAAGCAGTGGAACTTTAATGTACTACAAAGAAGAAAGCATCTTTCCCAAAGTGCTTGCAATATAAATAAGGCAGTCATAGCATAGATAAAAAGAATTACTATTATTCAGACTTTATAAAAAAATAAGCACAAATATTTCCTTTTCTTTTAAAAGAAAAAAGGCAGTTAAACAAATGCCGGTAGTTGTGTCCTAACCAGTCTAACATAATCCTGCCCAACCCATTTTCATCGCTGCTGTTCACTTTCTCCCCATGGCACAGCACCCTTTTACAACCATCCTCAGCTCCCAGCACCTAGGTAAAACTTAAGTCTGTCATGCAGCCATCCAAAACCATCTGCCATGACTGAAAGTTGGACTTAATAATTGATCATGATCACATGTGATCATTGTTCATGATCACAACACCTGATCATTTGACTTCTTTAGTAACCATCCTGTTTTCTTCCCACATACTGTGTGCACAGTAGAAGACTTCCACAGCTGTTCTATCCCAGAAAGAATGATGAAAGAAATCAGTTTTCCCAAATAAAGCCACTTACTGCATGAAATAACAATATGTCAGGATCAAATAGGAAATTCAAATTGAAAAAATGTGTTGTGGCAGATCAGTAAAATCTCCACTGATCTGAACTCTACCAGTTTCCCTGTTATATCTTCTGTACCACTTGACTCTAACTCCGAGACCATCTTATCCGCAAACAATGGGACTAAGGGCAGACTACTTTTGACCTTAAACTCTTCATTTTAATCAAGTTCAAAACTTGGAAAGAAGTGGTGGAAGCTCTGAAAAACATTTACAAGCAAGCAGAAGATTTCCTCTGGTTCAAGGGCAAAGTCTGTCAAGTGAAAACAAAGGATGAATTTGCCTCAGGACTCAGACGCACGATCAAATTATTGCTGCTTAACAAGTTATAAGACACCAGCTGAGCCAAAGTAACAGCCCTTGAGATGCTATTAAGCTACGGCAAGTGTAAGGTAATATAATTTAACTTAGCCCTAAAGAAAGAAAATTAAGGCAAGCAGAAATATTCACATTTACCACAGAGAATACAAACACCAACCACAACCCAGCCAAACATCTTACTCTGCATCTAGTCATTAAAGACTCTGCAAATCAAATGCAGACCTAAATGGAACCGGAGACATTAAAAACCAAAGAGGTTCCCATGCAAACACTGATTGCAGAAAAAGCCTGGCACAACCATTTTCACCACTACTGGGGGAAAAAAGAAGTCAAAATCACTCATCTTCGCTTAGCACTGACATCTTCTCACAGGTGATTCTGCCAGCTTGGAGATGATGTGGAACAAGATTGAGACAAGGTGGTGAGCAACTGCTAGTATAAGTTCTTCCTCATTCAGAAAAGTTACTGAAATCATTATCATCACAGGACACCTAAACCCAACTGATTTCCATCTATATAGATTTCTGGTTTCACACAGGCACACTTGCTGCCTCCATGAAAGACTTATAGAAGTCAACAAGGCAAAACTAAAAAGAAAACAACACTTTATTAATACAAGGAACCATTTTCTAAGCAGCCTGAGATCTCTCTTTTCCCCAAGGCAAGTCTGGCTGGCACAGTGACTTTGTACATCTGTGACCCTGAAAGATCATTGCAATGATAATTCAAATGGACAAATTAGATAGCAGCTTCTTCCCCCTTGCACTGATTTGTCTGTGCTGTAGAGAGCTACATCCCTTCATAAATGACATTTACACTTTATTTCTAAACTGCAAGCTGTAAAGTGTAGTCCTTGTAAAGGCTCAGCTCCTAGAAGCAATGTTCCCTTTTCAGCAGGCTGCTTATGATATAAACATAGAAGTCACCAGGAGAACCACAGACTCCACTACACCATGGAGACTGCTTTGTTAAATTGTAAATATGTTGAGATGAACAGTCTCCTTCCTTCTACCAGCTGGAAGAGATACCAAAACCAATCTTCAAATGATAAAAACTAGTTACAGGCTTTATCTGAGTTTAATTTCTGAACCTTCAGCTTCGGGGCTTTCACAGTGACTCATAGGTATGCAAATACCTCTGTCCCAAAGCACACTTGAATCAGTTGTAAAGACAGTTTGAGAGCTAAGACTCACTATTTCTATTTATTCATTCACCAAGCAAAATGATCTTGAGGTGCAAGTAAACACTTTTAAAATTATAATACTGCTTAAGATCAACAGTCAGATTCCAGACTCTTATGCATTTGCTTTCCATTTTCCCAAATCAGAAGCAGGAGTGACCATGTGTTATGCCCCATGTAACTACGTGTTAATACTCGCTCTGACGGCAGGATTACTGTCTGTTGACACACTGAAAAATGCTCACAAACTCCATGACTTAAACACTATCAGGTATGGAAGTGGTAATAACATAGAGGAGGTGTGAAAGCAGAGGCAGATATGAGCACAAAATTAGCAAGTTTTTATTATTAGCAGGCATTTCCAGGTATTGCTTAGATGACCTGAAGAACCAGTATAACCATTAAAAAAAATTTACACAAACAGTTGACTATGACACAAAGAGAACAAAGAAGTGTATCAGTAGCTGCTGCACATCAGAAAATGTCAAGCAGACCAAGTTGCAGAAGAAAAAAACACATAAATCTTTCTCCACCCAATTCAGTGATTTTTAGCTGCTGCATTGTTGTTTAACACAAACAGGGAATGCTCACAGGGCGCTGCCATCTGTCAGCAACTGGTACTGAAAACCAAACACAAGGGGCAAGCTAGCAGTTTACAGCACCCTGCCTCCAAGATGCAAACAAAATTCAGAAGAAATAGGAATAAACTGTAGGGGAAAATAATGTCTTATCAAAATCCCTAAACCCAAATTCTATGCTCAAATGTACATAAACCTTCAGCATTTCTGGAGAAGGCAAGTACCAGTCAGAGCTTGACCACTTCATTCCTTTCACAAGCAGGAGTGCTGAAGGTCCTGTACACTTGCAGGTACTATGGAAGTAAGAGATTTCTGTCTAGGCATGATTATTCTTCATATGTGGCCAACTGCTTTACCAGGTATCAGTTTATTCCGAGCGCAAAAAGATTTGAGGCCTCCCAAAACATGAGAGCAGGATCAGCCTGGTTCATTCGAAGCTCACACCATTAACCAGCCTGAGCCACCTGAATTGCTCACCTCCATTACAGACCACTTATCTCAATTTCAAGGAGCAAGAATTATTATTTTGTCCAGACTGGAATTGAATGGCTCAGTTATACAACAGCTCTACTATTTGTACTGCTGTGGCAGCCTGCAGCAATGAGTGACCACAGCATCCTGGTTCACTGGATATGGTGCACATTCCATCAGCTCCCTAGATATTGTCAAACACTGAATCCATGCTTAGAAGCCACAAGCCAGCCAGGGAAGCAAGCTTTGAACCATTAGCCTGCATATTAACCACCACCCAGGGGCCTTTCAGTTCAGCTAAACTGTGTCAGTTGAGCTAAAAAGATGAAATTACACTCAGGCTGCGCCTCTGGTGAGAGTCTCTTGGAATGATTTAGTCTGAAGAGTCTGTGGAGGGATGAGAACAACTTTGCCTCCTGGCACTATGGAGGGAAGAACCCCTAAGTCTCTTACAGAATTAACACGTGTCCTACGTGAACTTCTGCGTTCATGTCTGATCCATGTCCCATTCTTGTTTAGGCTCAATAGGTAACACGAATGGCTTCTCAACAACAAATGACTGAAAGGTCAACAAACATCTTGCTAGAATTAAAAAATCCAAAAATTAATCACACCACAAAGTCAAGATGGTGGCAAAACTTAGGAATTTCAACTTTCTAATTGAAAATTTCAAACTCAAAGCAATGACAACAAATCAGCCTTAGGCCTGTCCAAGTCCCACTCCTGCAAACACACCACCATGCTGGCAAATCATCTGGTTCTCTTTAGCAACCATCTGTGCTTGCCTTCACTTAAAGGAGAATTAGCAAACAGAGGAACTGGCACATGTGAAGCACAGCACATAACAGATAAATATAGACTCACTTGTAGTTTTGCTCAGAGATTGAAAGCAAGTAAGATCAGGTTTTTTTAACTGGGAGGCATGAATTTCAGTAACATCTTTACATGAGGACATCCATGAGAAGCCAGTGCTTCAATTAGCATAAATTCAAACTGTCTGCCTTGCCTCTTCACCCATGCAAAGCTTCAAGGGTCCCCACTACACACTCCCTCCTCTTTACAGCCTGGAGACTGAACTGATGAAGCCTTCACTGAAAAGCAGAACCAAGAAGACAGGCTGGAGAACTTCCAGTCCCTCTTTTTTTATAGTAATTTTGTGTTTAGTTTTTAAATATTTGAAACAGGGTCCTTCTAATTCATCTGGAAACCCCCTCCCACTGACACAAAGAACAACTGACAATTCCTGCCTGGAACAGGGGTGGGTTTGTTGAGGTGGAGGTTGGTTCTTAGTCATCTAGATTACATTTAAATCAGGCTTACTTAGCTTCCTTTTCCAAATACAAGGAAAGAAGGTAAAAAACTTTACTGAGATGAAGAAAGCGCATTCAAACATCCTGAGTTACAAGAAATATTTAGGTTGTCTACATAGGGAAAAGGAACACAGAGCTCTGTCTGCAAAATATAATAAAAAAAATAGAAAAGCTTATAAAGCTTTATAAGTAGAGGTTCAGAAGATTCCTAATAATAGCATTCTGAAGAATGGCATGAAGATTAAATGGAACAAAATACAGCTCACTCACTAATTTGTAGGAAACTGCTCTTCAGATAAACGATTAGAATATATCCACATTTAAATATCAAGCTTTAAATTCTTATTAAAATCAAAGAGCAATCTGCATCTTAATGCTTCACTGAAAATGCCCATGTGCAACTTGACAGTCACACTGATGACAGACCAATAAAACTGAAGTGAAGCATTATCACCCATTCTAGCATAACACCAAATCAGCAGAGGATATGCATTAAATGATACAGGCTGCCATTTATAGAAGTGCCTCTGTTGTGGCTTGCAGCCTTTTCATGCTGACATCAGGTTGTGTTGCTAGCTGAGGTCACATTCTCTTCTGCCTTTAGCCCTGTTACCACTCTTGATAAACTGAAGTGCTGAATAACAAACACAATCTCAAATGACACTGGCAAACTTTGCCTTCAGCTTACTGACACACACAGCTATAAAGTACTGAGTAAAAAAAACACTGAATCAATTTGAAGATCTTCCATAACCACTGCCTCCTACAGGAGGAAAAATGATTAATGGCATAATTTAGGTTAAAGGGACCTCTGAAGGTCAAGTGACCCAATCTCCTTCTGAAAACAGCGCTGACAAAGTTGTATTGCTAGAGGCTGCATCCAGACTCATTTTGAAAAACCTCCGCGGATGAAGATCCTCTGGGTAACCTCTTCCAGTGCTTCACTCACCATCTTCAAATTGAAGAAAAATATCAACTCATGGGAAAAAGCCCCCAAACACAGAGCTGTCCTCTCAGTCCCTCTAGTACATGGACTACTGGAACTTACATAAAACCAACTGAAAACCTCTTGATGAAAAAAATCTTACTTCTAATTCAGAGGTTTTCTGGAATTAGATGTCTGTGCATTATAGGTACAGGAAAGTCAAGATTCCAGCCCAAAATTTATAAAATGAGCTGCTCATCACAGCTTTTTACTGGTATTTGTCCTGTGTGCAGTTTCACAGAAACCCCTGCCATGCCATGAGGGAGCAGAGATCACCAGCTTTCAAACACTGCTCAGACCATCACTGGCCAAGGGTGGAGAGCACCATCAAACACAGTCCAGGTACACTCTCACCTCTAACTGTAACTATTTACCATTTTCAGAGCATGTGAAACATGCTGCTTCAGATGGCTCTGTGATCCAGCTTTCCTGGGAAGAAGCTGTGGAAAGTCCCAGACCTAACGTGCTCACACAGGAGGCCCTGATGGGAACATTCTGCTGCAGCTGATGGAGTGCCTGGCCTGGTTTATACAACAGACACAGGACCTGGCACAGAGCACCTCTGCCACAAAGCTCCCAGGGCCCCAGGATCCTGCCACATCTCCCACACTCTCAGGCAGAGTGAACAGAGCTCCTTATATTGTGCTGCTACAAACAAGAAATAGTTAGGACAAAAATAGGAACAAGACTGCTTTATAGCCCATGATAATAAATAGGCTTCAGGGAAGGGAAGCAGCAAGCAAGGAGCACAATGTGCATACAAAGACCCAATACAGAGTCTTTGGAGAAATCCCACTGCAGTGAGACAAAATCCAGTGCACACATCAAAAAGAAAGGAAAAAAAAAAAGACATCTAAGAAAAGCACTAGAGACAAGTATGGAGCTTCTTAAGGGGGAGGGAGCAGAAAATAAGTTTCAATGTGCTAGTGCATAGATATTTTGCCTGTGGAAGCTTGGGATCAGATCTTATTTAAGTCTCCAGTGAAAAGGAGCATGATTGTCCCTCCACATCACAGAAGCTCCATGTGATTAGAACCCTCTGCAGGTTCAGTTCCTGCCCAGCACAGAGCTCAAACAGCAGGAGCATAAATCCGAGTTGAAGTGCACTGGCAGAGCTGCAGCAGGAAGAAACGTGCCAGCCCTGCCTCTCCAGGGCTGCCTCCAGGATTGCCCGTGATCCCAGCAGGAGCTGGGGGCAGTTCAGGGGAAGAAACATAAAAGATGGAGAACAGAGTTAGATTCATTCTTCATAAAGCGGCTCTAATTAGAAATGTCAGGTCTCATTATGAGCCGCTGCTCCACTAGACAGGAGTCCCATTACTCGGGAGAGACATATGTGGAAAACATGCATTTGTTAAAGATGTACACATCCTTCCTCTACCCACACCACAGCCAAAGGGAGCACCCTCACTTCATGGGGGTGCAGGCAGGACCAATGCTGTCCACTGCAGAAACACTAGCAGAAGCAGTGCCACCACTGTTTTGTACCTACAACTTCTATCTCCCCCCCTTCCTTCTGGAAGGCTATGAGCAGTCATGCCTAAAATACTCATAACAAGGCTGTTTACAACATGGTCTACCAGAAATTTACCAGCAATAGAGGCCTGTTCATTTCCCATTGAAATCATTAGAAAGAGTCCATTAGTATCAAAGGGAGCAGATCTGGAGTAAAAAAACAGTGTAATTTTCTCTCTTCTACCTCTGCATTCAAGCACTCATCTCCGATGAAGCCCAGATATGTTTCATACTCCTCAGACACCAGCATCTGCATCTAATACCAGAAATGTCCATGTCAAGCATCTAAAGGATTTTGTGGTGCACTGACGAGCTCTGAGGGAAGGCAGGCTAGGTCTGTCACAGGAAAGAGAGCAGCTCTGGAAATGTGGTTGCTACAGGTTTTGCCATTTTTGAAAAGAGCCATTCAGGTGACACTTCACAGTGAATGAAGGTACTTCTCTCTTCCTCTATAGCGCATTGTTTGTGATAAAATTCACCTGGCTTGCCTCTGAAGGCTAACTGCAAAGCAGCAGCCATTAGCAGCTTTCCCCATGAAGATTTGTCTGCAGTGAGATCCCTGCAGGCTACACGTGGGGTGTAAACCTAGCCAGGATTATTCAGGGCTGTCTGCAGCTTTGGGGCTTCAGGGGAATAAACAAAAAAGAGACTCAAACTGCTTTGCACAGTGCAACAAAAGGATTCTTTTGACAGAGCAGCAGGGCAGAATTAATTCCTTCAGCAGGCAGAAGAAACCCAGTCATTATGCAGTATTTGCTGTCTTAATACTAAAAAATAGGATGCATTTACTTATTATAGCTCAGTTTTGTTCTATTTCACATCACTATATCTGAGCTACAAACTAAATATTTCAGCCAAACATAACGGAGGAGGAAGGCAGTGTAATGCCAGACCAAGGCCAAGTACAGACAATGCCTTCCCTGTAGTTCCCACTGGAGTAACAAACCAGCACTTGTCCACTCCTGCATTTTAAAAAAAGCTTCTCTTCATGCCTCCAACTCACATGGCTGTAACAGCAGGTTTTGTTCTACCACTGTATGTTAAAACTGGATATACCATCTGTATTAGTAAGACTTCCTCAGAAATGGACTCAGCAGTCTAATCTCATCCAGCCCAAGGTCAACGATCTGAAAATGAAAAGTAACTAGAAGACCTTCAAGCCTCCAAGCATTTGGTGTCAGGTTTTTTAGAAATCAACCAGATGCTCTTCAGTCTAGACACTAATAAAACCTCACGGGTATGGAACCTGTAGCTACTGTGGTTGCAAGATACAAGGACAGGAATGTTCTCCGTTTCTGGTAGGAGAAACACACATTTCATGTACTCCTGTTGCCCATAAAAACCTATCCAGTATTTCACCAATTACCACAGAGTGACTGCTGTCCTCAGAGGCCGCTAATTACAGCAGCTAAACTCAGTTCACTTGTTACATGCCCAACCTGAAAACAAATCTCATCAAATAAATGAGAGCAGCAGCACAGGAATTCATCAAAGTGCTCCACAAGAGGTGCAAGAAATTTCACCCGTTCCCCAAGCAGTCTTTCGCCACCGCTGAGGCTGCTGATTAAGGACAGCAGTTGAATTCTAACTGGGACAGTGATTCGATATAAAAACAGCCCAGAGCATTTATTTGAAAGTAGTTATTAGAAGACTACTCTCCAGAACTCAGCACCCAGCCAGCATACAGAAAGGGGAAAGAAAGACAACTACTCCTCCACCACTTTCTTGGAAACTGAACTATTTATGAGCCTCAGGCAAGGACTTCTATGAAAAGAACAATTTTGCAATTATTTTCATAGGAGCACAAAGCTTGTGATACCTTCATTTGTGCTCACTGAAGTACTCTACTGTGCACCCCCAACAAGTGTTAAAGGCAGTGTGTGTGAAACACAAACACAACCCAAATAAACTTCATGAATCTGCACAGTGTACAACTATGGGATACCTGTTACTCCCATCAGATTGCCCTTTAGTGTGCCATTAGGATACCTGAATAGCTTGTACTCCCATCTCTCAGAGAATTGCTGAGAATTAAAAGGCTGACCTAAAATCACTGCTATGTTCACAGTGATCAATGTGTGTGTGCATGGGCATATGTATGAACCATCCTACTGATGAACTTGCCCCTGGAAGATTCTGTGCACCATAAATGACAAAGCTAAGTGATCAAAACCATGAGATTCAGTTAGTCCTTTCATGTAAAAATGCCACTGGAGTTAATATCGCTCCAGCTTTGACTGCAAGCTTTTTCTGACAGAACATCTACAAAGGAGAGCCAGCTGGGAAAAACAGCACAGAAGATATCAGGAAACTGGTGCAGAGATTTTAAAGACAATGACCACTGCAAATTTAAGGCTTTGTTTTAGAGGTGAAACCAACCTGACACCAAAGCACGTGAAAGAATTTGAAAGAAAAGACCACAGCAGAGAAAACAGCAGACTACTAAGCACTCCTGAACTGTGGTCACCTCGCAGCTGTACCAGATGTTACTGCAGTTTCAATGGGAGGGAAGGGTGTAGGATTTTTTCACTCTAATTCTTTATGAACACTGGACTATAAATTCATCCTTGCCATGTGTTCCATGTTGCATGTGTTTTCTGAGGCAACCACTGAGGTTGCTCAGATACACATGGTACTTTACCAATGGGGAAGAAGAGAACAGGCCCTGCATGAAGAAATTCATCTCCAGATGTGCAGGACACTCACGCATTCAACGTCCATCACTGTCAATGGAATGGTGCACGTTAATCTTTACTCATGAAGCCCACACTAAACAGCAGCATCTCATCCTTTAACTGCCCACTCCTTTAGCCTGTATTTTATACACGTCTATCAGTGATGTTGGTAGTAAAATGGTTCTGCTTAATGACACTGAAGTTTTGCCAAGAGAGCATTTGTGTGTTCGTATAAAACCATCGGGCTTAGGGGAAGTGATGAAACACAACCAGAGTAACTTTCGTGTTCTTTGCAAGGAAATCCTGGGTCAAGGTACTTTGGATCCAATCCAGAATTCACAATACACTAACAACTTACACACTTACTTTTCCTCTGACATGTGCTACTATTACAGTTCGGACAACCAACAGTGACCTGGAGATCAGACATTTCCCAACTGATAAGACCAGCTGGACCCTGCCCCAGGCTCTTCATTCCACCAGCTGATCTTTTAAAGCTGAGGAGTTCCCAGCATGATGAAATCATCACGCTTCACTGACAACAACAAATATATGCTTGTTTTCTTTAATAAGCAATGAAGTACATTAATTATTCAACAGAATTCCAACTTTGGAAAAATCATGGATTATTCTCAACTCCTCTTTTGACCTGGACAGGAGGAACCAGAGTCTCTCAGTTGTGGATGGTGACACTATCCACTGACAGGTGATGCAGTTCATGAGGAGCAGAATCAGTCCAGACAGGTTTCTGTATTTATTTCCTGGCGTTGGAAGGCATTTACTGATGGTGAACAAGGAACACCACACACATGCATCCACTGCTTCCTCTGAAAATACACGCAGTAATTGCCTCAGAAAACATAATATTCCAAAAGGATAAAATAAAGATCTGTCCATAGAAATGAGACATACTGCAGCATGCAGTATTCATTCCACAGCATTCAATTTGCCCAGATTTCGACGTTCTGTTACAAAAAAGGCTGCCAATTAACTCACACCTCAAGACAGTGAATATCAATACAAAACCAAGGCCTACAAAATTCAGATACTGACCTACTCGGACTTCCTAAAATTAGTCTACTATATCCACAGTATAGTAAGGATTGCAAAAAGACAACAGGTACACCGAATCTAGAGAAAGGGGGAAGAAACAAAATGCAGCTTTTGCAAAGATGGCTAACAGAAATCATCTCCTCCGAAAGCTCAGATGAAAAGCACAGGCTTCTTATGTACCAAAATTAAATACAAGATATGCTTCCCTCCTGTAAATTAATTTTTCATATGTGAATAGATACAGAGCTCCTCTGCCTTTGCATTTCACCTAGTCCCAATCCAGCCTCACTGACTATCACAGATATCCTGTTACAGAAACACAGTTAAAAGACAAAAATACAGGTTAAAAAAAAAGTGATGTCTCTATTTGGCACATTCTTGGAACTGTGATTTGATGCTAATTCAAAAGTACTCATAACCAATTTAAATAATCTTCCCAACTGATGCTGCAAAACGAAACAGTTACGAAATGGAAGTCTCAGTGATCACTCAAAAGCAACACAGACCAGCTAGGGTTTCTGAAAATTCATGTCCTTCACCTCTCTCAACCTGTTCTGGTCCCTTATATATGCACACATTCTCTTTCTTCACCCCATCAAACAGACCATTTATCATATTTTATAGACTCTTAAACTGAGCTTGATGACACCAGGCTACAGATGCTTGCAGACTAATTTTTTTAAGTTCCACTTTTACTGCAAGATTGCTTCAGTCTCTTCACACCGTTAAAAAGAAACAGAGCAGCCGAATACTCAGACACCAACAAATGAACACATCCATCCCTGTGGCACATTCATTAGCACCTACCTTTCCCTGTAGTCATTCTCTGCAGTGCTGGGGAGCAGCTGGGGAAGGGCACTGTGCTGGGGAGCAGCCCCTCAGTACACGTCTCTCAGTACATGTCTCTCAGCAATTCAACCACCAGCACACTCACCACCCTCCTACACCACTTTGCTGTGTGACCTAGCAGGCGATTGCCACCTCTCCTCCAAAATAAAAGCCTGTTCAGCATTCAGCTGAGCTCCATGTGCCCCCCTGTGCCTGCTTGCTCACCCCTCCCCTTCTACATTTGAAAATTTCAGCAATATGCTTATTTACAAAGCTGTTAAAAGGGAGTAGAGCTCCTCTTGTCCATTTATACCTTCCACAAGGATGTACTATCAGTTAATGGTGTTCATTCAAATATCACTCAGGCATTAGTGCTCTCTCAGCTCCTGCACAGGTGAAGAGGTATTTACTTGTTATTTTCATGCCCTAAAAATGCTGAGTCAATGAAATAAATTTTCTATTTCACTTCCTATTTCAACTTGAAAACTGTATCAATAGAGATTAAGCCATAATGGAAATTAAATTGCACAAGGAGGTATGAATGCAAAAAAGCACAGTGCAGCATTTACTGGTTTAAAATATCTCTGTTATCTCAGACAGTTGTCCTCCTTCCCATCTGCAATTCTGCTGCCTGGATGTGTGTTGACAAACAAACAATACTCCACCCTCACATGCATGGCATTACTTGGCAAATATGGATGATTTCCCTTTGTATAATAAATATCAAAATAGCTTCCAATGACTCAGCTTTATTACCAGCAAAACACAGGAATCTAAAATAGCTCCAGTTTTCATCTGCCTCCAAGTTCTCAACTTCACAAACAGTATTCATTTAGTAAATAGAATATTTGTCTTATACACCCTCCCAAATATAGAAGTAGTTCTACTGAAAAGTAGCATTGCTCCTTCTTCATACGTTTTCAGTAACTGAAATTATCGCATCTTTTATTTTAGCAGTGTTTTAATTAATTTGCTTACTCTTAGAACGCACACTCATGCAGTCAGCTACCAAAACTGCATCCTCCCCTCACCTCACTCTGTGCAAGTATCCGCGGGGGAGAGATCTCAGCTCCAGAAATCTGGCTTTAAGATCTCCTGCTTTGATTTCTTTCCAGCCCATGACCACTACCACCTCCCACTGTCCCTAAATCTTGCTCTTCTGAGTCAAAATTTAGTATCAACAAGAAAGTTCAATGCCCTCCCTGCCCACAGGAACACCACCACAGTATCCTTTCACGTACAAATATAAACACAACCCCCAAGAACTGTGTGACTTATATAAAAAAATGAAGGTCTACATCAAAAAATATCATAATGATCAAAAGGATAAAAAACACACCGAAATATTTTGGTTGCTAATAGATTTGGTTTGCATCATCGATTCCTATCAGTCTGTATTTTTCAGTAAATAATTTACTTTATTCTTAATTTGTACTGAAACTTGACTACAAACTCTTCTGGAGTCCAAGTCTGATTCAAAGTCAACTCAAATCCATGGAAAATCTGTACAGTTTATGTTAAGGTCCACGAATTTCTTGGATTCTCTGTCCAGTAGCCTCTCTCTGTATCACATCCAACTAAAGATCATCACACAATGCCACTCAAAGACAGCAGCTGACTAGCTGGCAATTACTGGCTCTTTCATGCTGAAAATGTATTTGTCCCAGGGGAATAAGGCATCTGCATAATTAGCAAAAGCAGTTACACAGAAAATAATTAGCTTGCTGAAAGCCCAAAGGGGGAAAAACTATAATTTTTGCTTCAAGAGGCTGACTAATTATATGCCAAATAACAAAACAGAGATGCACTGAGAATCATCGAGAAATCCAGCATGGATTTTAACTTCATATTCTAGCTGTAAGGGCTGCTGGTAGCCTAGCAACAAGCAGCATACTTGGGCATGCCAAAACCTCCTCCGACTTAATGAAACACCTCAGATTACTATGCAAACCTCCCCCATCCCACTATGCATTTGATTATTGTGTTACTAAATGATAAAAACAAGGGCTAGCCAAAAAATAATCAAACAATTCAAGATAAACTCAAACAAGCACTAATGGACCACACTATAGAAAGATAAGCAAATACAAAACATTAATTATTTTCAGAGACTTGAAGTTCACAGTCTGATTAGAGTTGATTCATTAGATTTCTTCTTTGGGTTAAGAAAATGTCCTATTGTTTCAAGCAATTGTTTTCTAATAGTCTGTGTAAGATTTCTGTTCATTTGTGTCTTGGGAATCACTAGATATGAAACCTTTAACAATTCAGAGCAACTCACTAATCTCCAAAGTACTCCTGATATACAAATAGCACTGCTGCAATTGCTTCCTTATACTTGAATCCTCAGTGAACTGGTGGAGGAAACTTTTATCCCAAACAGTAGTCTCAGAGCCAAGAGAGCACTTTTCACTGAGTTCCACCATTCCAAAACCCACAGTTGCTGTCCCAACTGCCCAGTACCACCGTGTTCTGTGGTAAGAGAGGTTTGACAACCACTTTCAAGTCTTGTTGTCATCAGCACAACTCTGGTGCTCAGTTATGAGTGACCCTTCAGCCAACAGCTTGCTCTTGTTTACCCACAAGAGACACACATTCACATATCCACCCATGCAGCCACTCTGCCAGATTCAAAGAGTTAATAAGACTGAGCTATTTCCACTATTTCCTAAGAAAGGCAAATCTTTTGCATGTGCAATATCTATCACCATACTCTCCGGTGACTCTGACAACTGCTGAAAGTGTCACCTTTGTCCAGAAAGTGTCAGGGACACAAGAAACCTGACAAACTTAGCTTGTCTTTAGGCCATAATAAACTTGTGACCATGGGTGAAGATAAGCCTCCTTTTGCTGGCTTACACAACCTCAAAAAGATAAACTGAAAGTTGCACAGAGCTGTTGACACACAAGATAGGATGAGCATGTAACACTGTACTTGTGCTGTGCTTGGAGGGCAAAGAAGAAGCAACAAACCAGCCTATGGCACTAAGGGAAACTGAACCCTCCCCTCAAACACATATAAAGATGTTAATAAGTAATGCTATCATTACTAACTTCACAGATGAGAACTACTTTAATTCTGCAACTATAGACTTTTTAATTTCTAGGGAAGATGAAAAGGTTCTGTAGAACAATAGGAGATCCTCTGCTTTGCTCTTTTTGACCCTTAACACTCCTCCACTCTCCCTTTCCCCCAGGCTACTTTTTTATCTTGATGTCCATACAGAAGATTCTACCGAGGCAAAATCCTAGCAAACACAGACTCCAGGGACTGCATCCTGCCACAGCACGAGCGAGAACAGAGAGACATCAGAAGATCACATTAAGCAGAGTCAAGAATACAGGAGTCCTTGTACTGGGAAGTACTGAAAGCCTGTCCATGGAGTCAAGGACAGGAGATGGGGATCATAAGGTCTCAGGATCTTGATGCACAAAAAGGGTAAATCTTTCATTGAAACACTGACAAAGGGGTATAAAGGAAAAAATATTCATTTTTCAATGAGGCCTAAAAATAGATCTGATACACACCGATGCTTTAGATGTAGCAATACATCTCAGATCACAAGTCTGCCTCCCTGAAACACCAAACAACAGCAACCTACATAGTACAGTGATACATCAAATTGCTTTTTCCTTTTTTGAAAGCCCATTCTATTCCACTGCTAGCAAGACAAAAATTCCACCTTAGCCTAGACAAGCAGAAAGTAAGGATGTTGAATCAGCAGTAAATCTGTTTCAGTTTGAGTGAGGGTTTCAGAGAAATTGCCTGGAATTTGGGAACCTAAACAAGTTTGCTAAAGGATTAAATATTTACTTCCCCTCCCGCCTGTTAAAAAGGAACAAGGACATTTGTTTCTCAGCTGTACTTTTTTGCCCCTGTAAGCCTCATCCACCTGTACAGACAAAATAATTCCATATTATGCAAAGATGTAATTTTAACCCATTCCATCACAGAAGAACACGTACTCGGTCTACATCATTCCCAAACATACAAGAGACTACATCACATTTCTGAATAAACCAAGCCTATGACTTCAGGATTTGCAAATCAGTTAATTTTACTGTTTCTACAGGGATGAAGATTACTGCAGAGTAAAATGGTTATGGCAAGAAGAATGGTGCCCAGAAAAGAGAAAGGTATTTTTTCCTGTTTAAAAGAGCAAACACCTCTCTGCTCTCTTGACTTCCAAGAGCATGGTGGGAATGACTGGGAACATCATCTACCCTGCTCCTGGCCTTGCAGAGGGTGTGAGCTTGATAGAACTCACAGTACTGAACTCAGGTTCTTCATCTGCTCTACTCAATTGCTGGCAGAAAGATGTATTTCCTCACCAAGAATTTTCACAAGAATCTATTGTTAAACAAGGAGTGATACCACTTAAAATTACTTTCTAGCTCATAAGCTTATCTGTAAACACAGTAATAAACACTTGTTATTACAGTAAGCAAAATACTAGTTTCAGACAAGACAGACAGAATTAAGGCTCTGATAAGGGTCTTTGGCTATCAGTCCCAAACACACAAAATATGCAAACTTAGGAACTGCAAAATACAAACAACATGAGCTTTGAACAGAACACTGCTGCATAATAGTGTACACTCTTCTGTGCCTTTTAAGGCACTAAACCGAAAAGGCAATTCTTCTCTGAAATTACGGTTTAATTTACCTTATGAACAATTTACATGCACATGGAGATGTATTTCCCTAATGTAACTCAAGAGGAAAAGAACACAGCTATAGCACTACCTTCTCTTCTCAAACCTTAGGCTTCCTTCTCCTTCTGATACTACAAAAAGACAGCAGATAAATTAAACCTCCATTTTATTTGTTGCAAAAGCACCGTGTATATTTCTGAACAATCACTATTCTTCTTTTCCCTAACAGAATGCTTGCTCTATATCCATATGAATGATTCCCCAGTTAAAAATTGCTAAAAGCACCAAAAAGAGAATACAAGTACTTCTACTCACCAACTGAAGTCTGGACCATGTTTCCAGATTTTTGGACCTCATCAAATTTTGTAAAAATTACATTCAACCTGTTTGAAAGTTAAAGAAATACACAATGAATATAAATTTTAGGAATATCAGAACCATAAAATCACTAAGGTTGGAAATGACCTCTAAGACCATCAAGTCCAACCTTTAACCCAGCACCACAGTGTTCACTACTAAACCATGTCCTCAAGTGTCACATCCACATGGCTTTTGAATCCTTCCAGGGATGGTGATTCCACCACTTCCCTGGGCAGACAAATTCTAACATCTTATGATCTTATAGAACAAATTTGGCTTCACTCAGGTCATTGGGAGCACTGTCAAAAATGTAAGCAGAAAACGTCAATGCAAGTTATTTTAAAATTTAAAAACCTCAACATCAACACACAACAGCTGAAAGGAAAACCTGAGATATAATTGAAAATATGACATTACTGAAGATGTGATATGGCTAATTGTAGATGCATTTCCAGTTCATCACCACTTTGCCTATCTTAACTAGTTGCAGAAATACCACAAAACACATCCCTAAAAACCAACTTGACACAACATTTGTCTTTGGCCCTGACACCTTCCCATTTACATCACAGGTCTAGCAGAGCAGAGGATCGTTATCACATCTCATCATTCCTTCCCAGTGAGTTCATTCCTTTAAGGCACAGTGTGGGAGCAGATGTTTTCACTGGAGAACAAGAGGCAACAGTGCTGCCTCCACCTGCATGTGCCCCACCTCCCAAACCACCTCTTCCCTCTGAGCACTGACAAGCTGCCATCTACTCCATCCTCAGCTCTAACCATGCTCTGCCCTGAGCACTGGAGCAAGATGCAGAGCAGCTTTCTAACACACCTGAAATGGCAGAAGCCAGAGGGACATTGCTTTGGTTTTGATACAGGTTTGGTTGCTTTTAGTTTGAGGTTTGGGTGAGAGTTTTTTTGGGGGGAGGGAGGTTGGTTTTTTTAATAAAATCTTAAAACTGAATATTTTGTTTGTGGGTTTTAGTTCTTTATGACAGTCTAAGTTGCATAAACACAAACTACTCTGAAAGGTCTCCTCTCTACCTCTGCAGAACATACAGGAAAAATATTAATTCCCTTAATCTCAAATCAGTTAACTAAACATCTGTAATAATTTTAGTTGTTTTCCAAAGATGCTGCGGCATACTTGGGCAAAGGTACAGGATCTGCATTAAGTAAATCTGAATGTTTATGAGAAATAAAAAATCAAACAATGATCTTGGGAAAAGCTTCAATCATGCAGTTCCCAAAGTCTTCTGAAGGAAGGAAAGGAATAAAAAGCAGCCCAAAAATAGTGAAGACCTAATGACATTCTCAACTTACCGAGACTGGGGTAATCCTTTTTTACTGAGATCAGCCCTTACACGTTCACCAACATGTCTGTAAATTTCCACGAGGCTGTTTATTGCTGCATCTCGAACCTGGATGTGAGAGATGAGAGAAATCAATCATCTTTACAGTTTAAATTAATAAATCCCTAATAAGTCCTGCCTTAGAGAACTAAATTTGCATATTTCTCAACAACAACAGTTGCCACTATACACATTACCACACAGTAATATGAAGGAGCTTCCAACCCTGCCTTTCACATGCTAACAGTATCGGAAGGTTAATTGAATTGGAAAGGCAGTGAAGGTGTAAGATGAAAGGTTTCATACAGAAGGAGCTTGGCTGCCTTTGCCAAATTCTTCCCATTATGTACAATGGGTACATTTACTGGATGAAAAAAGGATGGAAACACAAACAGACCTTGTATTACTGAGATATTATAAAATAAACTGATTTTTAACGCTGTCTAAAAAACTTACGTTTCTGTGTTGATAGCAAAACAGGGAGGAAGGGAGGAATAATCAATCACCTGAGTCACCATGAATTTTGCATGTTTTCCAAACTGATTTGCAAGAAATTGCTGAGCACATCCTTCCCTCCAGCCAACAGAAGAGACCTAAATCTGATTAAAGGGTCACCTTTCTGTACTTAAAACCTTCCTCCACTAGACACAACAGGCAGAGAAGATAAACAAACTATCTGCTCAGCCTACAGAAACACCTACAGAGCTGTGCACTTCTGCTTCTCCGAAGTTGGCCCAACAGCTACCCCCCCACACATACACCCCACGACTAAACATTGAATATCCTGAGGACACAAGCTGGAATTGCCTAGAGGTGGAAGTCAAAGGGCAGGCACACATACCTGCCTCCCAGCTAAAGAAAACCCTAACACTTCACTCACACCCACCTCACCCTGTTCTCCTGCTCTGCAGGTCAGCAAACCCCTCCTCCACACACACCAGCCCTTACTCAGGGCTCTGGCCTCTCATCTCCTGCCCATCAGCCCCATTTGCTACCAACACTCCTGGGAACAGCAGTCTGTGGGGACACTTTGGTGCCCCCAGAAACATACTTGGTTTAGTCCACCACAGCAATAACAAAGCTTCAATAATTTTATTTTTGAGAAAATGATCAGAGTTTCAGTACTGTTGTCACACCAGATGCACACTGGGTTACTCAGTTGCATCAGCTGAAAACAACAAAAGCACTATTTCCGAAAAGGGCTCTAATGGCAAAGCTTCCACATCAACAACAACAACAAAAAAAACCTGTATCTGACCTGAAACTGTTTCTCGATCCTCTCTCCAAGAGAGGGCAGCAGTGACCGAGCCCAGCAAGCCTCCCAGCGCTCAGGAGGCACCAGCAGCGGAGGAGCAGCTCCAGGGGAGCCCCGGACCAGCCCCTGCCCCAGGGCAGGCAGTGCTTCACCCAGAGCCACTGTCACAGCCATTTGTGTCTGACAATGCAGGCACAGGCTTTCTGGGGACAGGGACCAGACCCCGGAGAAAGAGATCAGCCTTGTTTCCCCCTACAGCTGGATACAACTAGCGGTGCCAGGCACAAGGAAGAGGCAGCACAGAGGGAAAACGTCTCAGTGCCCTCACCAACTTTTCAATTCATTCAACAGCTCATCTACGGCAGGACCAAGGCACCTGTGTGTCAAACAAGTCCAAGCCCTAGACCCAGAATTTCCTTGCAGAGTCACAGATTGCTTAGTCCCAGTTCAGAACTACATAGAACCCTAAACATGAAACTTCCTCAGACACTTCCTGGAGTAATGGGTTTACCATCCTGCACTGGCACAAGCAGCAAGGGAAGGCTGCTTCATTCTTAGTCCTCCTCTTGGCAAGGAAATACAACCAAATCCCCAGAACCAACGTAAATCCATTCTCCAGCTCCTTCTAGCTAAACACCCTCTCCAGACCTGGATCACCGATGTATCACACATGCTGGCAGGACAACCAACAATATTATTCAAAAACTGCTAGTACACATTACACAATGAGTTTGAACATGACTTCCCCACCTCCCTCTTCTCACTAACTCCACATACTTGCATCTAATTCCAAACAGGACAAAAAGCACTTCGGAGCGACAGATTCTATTCCACTTGTATTTTCATTTGGATTGTATTGCTGTTTAAAGGTCCTGGTACAGATTGTCTTCATCCCCTATTCAGAACCTCCCTGAAAAACTTCCGGCAGTGCACGTGGCCAGGGCTGTCTGACTGGTCCCATTTGCCCTCCCTGCCCAGACTGGTTTTTCTCTGAAGGTGAGGGGTGCTGCACTGAGCCCAGAGGGATCCCTGCAGCCTCCCCTGCATTCAGGCTCCAAGGCACAGGAGTTCCCTTCCCACAGAGGCTTCCCTTTTCTGTTCATCTCACCTGCAGATTCATGTTGTTCTGCTGAACCCTTGGAGTAACTGATATGCTGCTTTGGACATACTTCAAATTATATCTCTCCAAAACCAGCCAAGGGTTCTGTGTGCACAGCATTGTTCAGAGCTCACCAGCAGCAGCACAATTAGCTCATTTACCAACAAGGCAACCAGCACAACCTTTAGATGTGACTCACAGCAAAAGCTCACCTGGCTGTTTGGATCTCCAAGTAAGTTACATATATGTGGCACTATCTTACTCAGTGTTAAACTCTGAGCTCCAGATCTGAGAATAAAGAACAAAAAGCACCATTATGAATCACAGAGCAGGCTCATGTACACAACTCAGGTTTGCAGAAGGCTCTGACTTACGCATTGAGTGTTGCAATAAGGCAGAGGCAAATCCCTTCTCTTGTCCGAAAATTCTTGTGTTTGAATCCTCCTAGCATCCTGTCCCACACATACTGTGGAACAGAAAAGAGGAAAAAGGAGATGGGGTAAGAAATAGCCTCTGTCTTCCAGCAGACATACACCACACCACCTCTGGAGCTCAAATATAAGCTTTACACCCATCCAAGCAGAAAACGACAAAAAGTAGGAAGATGCTTCTAGATCTGACTAATTCTTTTTTTTGTGCTGACTTCACAGTAACTCCCCACGACCTAAAACAATACTCATACTTAAAGAAAGCAAGTATCTTCCAAAGACCTGGAACAATAACACTGACATGTACCCATCCCATCCTTGGGAAATCCACTGACACGCTCCCAAGTGTATCCAGTCAGGCAATAGCCTTCCCAAGTAAAGCAAACATCTAATAACAAGGTGTAGGGAGATGAAGCCATTGCAGACAGAAAAATGGCAGAGAAAACCTGACAGAAAAAAGGTTTCCTTTTCCTGACACTGCCAGTCACTCATGCTGTAGAGGGCTGCTGGACATACCTGAGGGTTAGCAGCTTGTTCCATGATTTTCAGCAGCAAGGTCTGATCCTGCTCCCTCACTGAGTCCTTAGAATCTCCCAACCTATCAAGTAAACTTGGCAGCACTAAGGAAAGAAAACAGGAACATTCTGATACCTCAGGAAAAAACTGTAAAAGTGGCAGAGCCCCTCTGCTCTCCCCAAAAACGCAATGGAGGCGCTGGCCCTGCTGCCCTTCAGCAGAGCCTGAAAACCACCAAGAATACTCTCCTGGGGAGAGAGACAGCTTTGTGTCCAGCAACCAGTGCAGGTGCTGGCAGAGCCATGGCGACTGTCACACAGAGACCCCTCACCTGTGCCAATCTGGGCCTTGAAGCGATCTTGCAAGCGGGACACCAGTGCAGAGATGATGTCAATCCCCAGGAGAACCACCTGCAAGCACAAAACAGGCAATGAATCAGAGTGCACTGCAACTGTAATTGCTGCTCANCAAGCCGAGAGACGGGCCGCGGGCGGGCCGGGGGCGCGCCGCCCCTCGCCGGAACCTGGAGCGCGGTTCGCGCTCCCCTACGGGCGGCGCGCCCCAGCGGGTGCCAACCGTCCTTATCTGGGGGTTGCGCGGCTGCTCAATGAGCGTATGGCGAGAGCAGCCCTGCTGACGCCTTAAACAACACAGCAGCGCCCGCTCCGTGCGCGGCGCAATTTTTGGAACCTCGCACCGCTGCGTGTGCGCGGCGCGTCCTCAACAACGCTCGCCCTGAGNCCGGAACCTGGAGCGCGGTTCGCGCTCCCCTACGGGCGGCGCGCCCCAGCGGGTGCCAACCGTCCTTATCTGGGGGTTGCGCGGCTGCTCAATGAGCGTATGGCGAGAGCAGCCCTGCTGACGCCTTAAACAACACAGCAGCGCCCGCTCCGTGCGCGGCGCAATTTTTGGAACCTCGCACCGCTGCGTGTGCGCGGCGCGTCCTCAACAACGCTCGCCCTAAGCCCCACTGGGCACCTCCCAGCGCTGAACGGGACCCGTGCGGTGCTGCGAGCTCCTGGCAGCGCTCCCGCAGCCTCCCGGCAGCGCCGGCCGACACCGCTCCCACTCTCCCTTCCCCCTCCATCCACGAGCGCTGCTCCCAGAGCCCGGCCCGCGGTGCCGCTCCGCGCTGAGCCCCTCGGGTTCCTCCTGTACCAGTGGTCAGCCCACAATCCCCCGCTTGTCGCATGGATTCGCTCCAAATTCGGCTCCATAACACCCGGGGACCTATGCGTACTGTGTAGGGGAAACAGCCTACTACTGCATGCCGAGTCTCCTGTGAAAAAACCCTTCCTAAATACGAGCCTCTGGATCCTAACTTCTCCCAACATACAGTAACAGACCCTCCCCTCACAGTAACAGACCCTTCAACACTGTCAATTTTTAATTCAACATCATGTATTCATACACCAAAGGAGAATTTTCCTCATGCTTTTATTAAGCCGTGTTTCGTTTTCACATTCATCTCGCACACTGGATTTAATCTACCATTGACAAATGCTCAGGCAGCTGCCCTAAGCCCTGTGTCTACCAGCTCACTGGGAGCCTCCCGGCTGGGGTCTGGCAGCAGAGCCCCAGCAAGAGGGTGGGCTCCAGATCCCCATCAGTGGAGAGATGCTTTTACCGAAAGTCAATGGGACTCTGAGTGCCAGTCACCATTCACTGCTGTCTGATCAGAGTCCCATCACGGCAGCATCCTGCACAGAGGTAAGTGTGCTGCCTGCAATTACAGAGATGCGCCCCAGGGATAAATTCGATCCCTGGAGAGGAAGGAATCCATCTCTTATTCAAACTGCCCGCAAGCCAGAAAGAGTGAGGGGAACTCATCACTCAAACATGAAAGGAAACACATGCACAGTGCAAACATACCCTGCAGTTCGTCCCCAGGATAAGGCCAGGAGGATGAGCTAAGACCTGCACGACTTTTTGCTGTTGTCCTTATAAATATGGGGAATTAATTAGCACAATGATTACAATGGTGCTTGGACAGCTACTGAGGAAACAGCAACTGGGGTGAGCAGATATTATTCCCAACTATGCTAGATTCATTTATCAACCCCAATGTGACACCTGGCTCAGAAGGTCAGAGGCAGAAGGTAGAAATCATGTATGGATTGACAGAGTCAACAGATCCGCTACAGACAGATAACAGACAACCGAGGGCATGGCTGGCAAAAGAACAAAGAATTAATTGAATTCCAGCCCAGGCTGCACTGGACTGACTGCACTGAAGAGCCCACCCGTTCACTGCCGAAACAGTTACTGAAGCTCTGCCGGAATTAACACCCAGCAAGGTCCAGGAGGAACCTCAGGAGCAGGGAGACGTCACACAGGGAGCAGCGATGGGCCCTGCCAGCAGCCACCCCACTGCTGTGATCCCGAGGCAGGCCTCTCCTCAGCAAAGCCAGCTGGCAGGCACAGCTTCACACCAGGGCACAGGAAGGGCAGCTCTCCATCCGAAATTCCAGATAATGCTGCAATGTTAATAACTACAGAGCTATTCCAGGCCTTTATATCAGCACAGATCTTTTAGCCTCCTATTTACACAGGCCCCCAAAAGAAAGTGACAGCCCTCGGCCTGAGGCTCTGCCTCTTTGCTCATTTGGCTTCTAAGATTCCTCAAGACAGTCAATAAACCACGTTGTGCCACCCAGTATTCAGCTCATTTGGCATCTGCTGCTGCTTTGTCTTGTCTGAGAGTACTTTCTGTAGGCGCCAAGGGCTGTCAGCAAACCCTCCCCCTGCCTCTCTCCAACTGCCAGGTCATCACTCCCAGTAAAGAAGTCTCTTGTTAGTTCCCAGGATGCAATACAGTCTTTCCCAATACAGACAATACGTTTTTTCAGAGGTCAACAAAAACAACTCAAAGCATCTGTCCTTTAATATCTGGATGGTGTTGAAAGACCTGCAGGCAGTTCCCCATAGAGAGCAGACAGCCCACCATCATCTGCTCCAGCAGTACCAATGGTCACCAAGCATGGCAGACAAATAAATCCATCCAGTTTAAAACAAGACACACCTAAACACACTCCCAAAAAAGGATAAAGAAGCTGCACAATCCGGCCGCAGCTGATTGAGCACGAAGTGACCAGAGTGAATCACAGCCTCAGGCTTCCCTGACAGCCGGGATGAGCTGGGGGAGGAAGAGACGAGCCCTTCCCTCCACTCACCACACCATGCCACAGCAGGGATGTGGTGGCTGCTGCATGAACCTTCACTCCCCCTCTTGCTGAACCTTCCACACCTGGCAGCTTGGGACCTAAATGGGAATGCTGGAGAGGGCTTTACAGCAGCTGTGACACCAGCTTGCTTCATGCTGCTTCAACATGCTGATCACCACCACTGGTGACACAGCTTAGCTATTTCACTTTGAAGTCTGTCTGAGAGGTTTTTTTTAGAGAAGGGATGGGAACTGGAAGACAAGACTTCTAAATCTCAATATGAAAAAAAAAAGAATTGTAAGAGTATTCAACCAGGGATTTAACACTTGCTTAGATAATATTTTGGATTCATAAGCAAAACCATGGAGAAGTGCTTGCATACTTTGAGTAATTTTAATATATNGCATTCAGGCTCCAAGGCACAGGAGTTCCCTTCCCACAGAGGCTTCCCTTTTCTGTTCATCTCACCTGCAGATTCATGTTGTTCTGCTGAACCCTTGGAGTAACTGATATGCTGCTTTGGACATACTTCAAATTATATCTCTCCAAAACCAGCCAAGGGTTCTGTGTGCACAGCATTGTTCAGAGCTCACCAGCAGCAGCACAATTAGCTCATTTACCAACAAGGCAACCAGCACAACCTTTAGATGTGACTCACAGCAAAAGCTCACCTGGCTGTTTGGATCTCCAAGTAAGTTACATATATGTGGCACTATCTTACTCAGTGTTAAACTCTGAGCTCCAGATCTGAGAATAAAGAACAAAAAGCACCATTATGAATCACAGAGCAGGCTCATGTACACAACACAGGTTTGCAGAAGGCTCTGACTTACGCATTGAGTGTTGCAATAAGGCAGAGGCAAATCCCTTCTCTTGTCCGAAAATTCTTGTGTTTGAATCCTCCTAGCATCCTGTCCCACACATACTGTGGAACAGAAAAGAGGAAAAAGGAGATGGGGTAAGAAATAGCCTCTGTCTTCCAGCAGACATACACCACACCACCTCTGGAGCTCAAATATAAGCTTTACACCCATCCAAGCAGAAAACGACAAAAAGTAGGAAGATGCTTCTAGATCTGACTAATTCTTTTTTTTGTGCTGACTTCACAGTAACTCCCCACGACCTAAAACAATACTCATACTTAAAGAAAGCAAGTATCTTCCAAAGACCTGGAACAATAACACTGACATGTACCCATCCCATCCTTGGGAAATCCACTGACACGCTCCCAAGTGTATCCAGTCAGGCAATAGCCTTCCCAAGTAAAGCAAACATCTAATAACAAGGTGTAGGGAGATGAAGCCATTGCAGACAGAAAAATGGCAGAGAAAACCTGACAGAAAAAAGGTTTCCTTTTCCTGACACTGCCAGTCACTCATGCTGTAGAGGGCTGCTGGACATACCTGAGGGTTAGCAGCTTGTTCCATGATTTTCAGCAGCAAGGTCTGATCCTGCTCCCTCACTGAGTCCTTAGAATCTCCCAACCTATCAAGTAAACTTGGCAGCACTAAGGAAAGAAAACAGGAACATTCTGATACCTCAGGAAAAAACTGTAAAAGTGGCAGAGCCCCTCTGCTCTCCCCAAAAACGCAATGGAGGCGCTGGCCCTGCTGCCCTTCAGCAGAGCCTGAAAACCACCAAGAATACTCTCCTGGGGAGAGAGACAGCTTTGTGTCCAGCAACCAGTGCAGGTGCTGGCAGAGCCATGGCGACTGTCACACAGAGACCCCTCACCTGTGCCAATCTGGGCCTTGAAGCGATCTTGCAAGCGGGACACCAGTGCAGAGATGATGTCAATCCCCAGGAGAACCACCTGCAAGCACAAAACAGGCAATGAATCAGAGTGCACTGCAACTGTAATTGCTGCTCAGTGCTAAATTCATATGTATAGAAGTGCAAGGCACACAAACCATGTGCATTATTAATTGCAATTATTAAAGTTGTAAATTAGAAAATGGTATGTACTAAGAGTTGTTTTAATATTTACTGGCAGAAATTAGACCCAACACTTATATGACATAACTGGAATTAAAACAAAGACCCCTAGTTTGAGAGAAGCTTCATGACAGGCTGCAGTTTAGAAAACCTGCTCTGATTAACTATGCTTATTTACTAGAAAAAGGTACATCACATACTGAATGTACTGTGTGGCCTGTGTATAAAACACATGGAAAGACCCTATAGATCACAACTGTGCTGGTACAAGACATTTCTCCCTTAGTTTTTGGATAAGCACCAAGGTTAATCATGCCTGGAAGCGTTAGGGACAGCCAGACTTCTGAGGCAGTGCCATCAGGGCTGTTCCAGCACAGCCCAGCTCCCTGTGCATACACACACGTGTACATATATAGACATGTTGATACTCCCTGTACATACACACACGTGTACATATATAGACATATTGATACTCCCTGTACATACACACACGTGTACATATACACACACACAGCCAGAGCAGTGGCCATGGCCCCAAGCCTACCAGAGCACAGGGAGTGCTTGCACAAGTCTCTCAGGCACATATGGGATTGCTGGAGTTGTCCTGTGCAAGAGCCAGGAATTGTAGTTGGTGATCCTTGTGAGTCACCTCCAGCTCAGGATATTCCATGANCAGATTAGACACTGAGAAGCCCGAGGCAAGCACTGATGGCTCACATCACTGCCAGTCTGATCAGTGCTGATCAGTCAGAGAAGGAGCAGTTCTAATTCCTTGTGACATGAAACATCCACTACAACTGAACTGGGCACTGAAGACCAAGCTGAAGTTAGATGACATTGGCAAATTCAGTTTTGAAGTCGGGTATTTTGCGTCAGCACAGCAGTAACCAAAGCCCTGGCAGAGAAACATGGAGTCAGCTTCTGAAATGCTGACTGCTGCACCTCACCTGCAGACAACTATAGCCACATCTACCCTGGAACAGTCAATCTCCTTCTGCCATTCCAAGAGTTAACATTTCATGTTCCAAGGAGCACCACATCTGCACTGGAAGCATGAGTCCATCTCCCCAGCCCAACAATCCTCACACAGACAGTAAGTTTCTTTGTACAACACAATTTGCAAAACCAACACCAGCAAACAAAAAGGCAGCAACAGTAACACAACTGGTTTCACTGGCATGCCTAAAAGTATGGTCAAAGAGCTGAATGGGGAAAACTTTAAATACATATTCTTGGGTTCTTTCTCCAGATTGATGAGACACCATCCATTCTGTCGCAGACACCACCTTTAAAATCCTCAAATTCCCCGATGGAATTAGGTGAACCAAAACACCCAATGAAACCACCAGCACTTGTAAAATAAGCAAAAACCTCTTTATTGAGAGTTCTTTTTCATTTACAGGCTGGTAACAGATGAGCAACTCAGTAAAAAATGCATAGTTCTACAGTGAAATAAATTCCAGTAGAACAAAGGTCATTTAAATATTGGGAGGTATTAAGAAAAGGTCAGAAATTATCACTACAGAGATGTATTTTTACCACTACTGTTAGGACACAAGGGCACCTTTCCTGTGCAAAAGCAAAAAATTTCAATAAGCATCTTCTGGATCCAGTAAAAAAAGCCAACAAAAGCCCCTCAGTTGTCTCTTGATGTAAAAGCTAGAGATTTGGTAGAACTCATGAGAAATTCAAGGCAATTTAAGGAAATGCAGCACAGAGCCAAAAGTTATCGCTACAAAAATTCCACAAAGGCAAACAGGGTGGTGCTTAAAAGAACACGATCACCCTGAAATGCAGTCATCGGCTTGCAGAAGAGTTGACAAGTATGTCCCAGGTGAAAGAGCTGTACCAAGTGAGCACTCAGTCACACTGCTCCCTACCCTGCCTCTGCTCAGGGGAACTGAAGAGTGGAGTTCCAAAGAATAAATAATTCACCTTGTTTTGCAAAGATTCTCAACCAATCCTTGTGTGGTTGCATTATGATGAGGAGCAGCCACTGGGCTCTCTCCAAAGGGCATGGAGGGAAGCACAAATTGCAGAGTCACTGCTGTGGAGTACAGGAGGCTTTCCTACCCTGAGCAAGGTCAGAGCTCCAGACAGCACAGCAGGTAAATCACCACTGACACAAACTACAGTCTGCTCAGTCTCCAGGGAAGCAGCACCTTACAGCTATGGATACCTGCATGGCAGCACTCAATGCTGAGGGTCTTCACATGGAACAACATCAAAACAAAACACCTGCACTACCAACGGTTATTGCCTTTGGTTCCTCACCACAACGCAGTTAAGTATCTTAGTCACAAACACTTCCACTATTCCGTACATTTCCATTGCCCCCAGCTGAGCATTTACACTTACAGCCAGGTCCTCAGCCAGGAAGGAAAAATGAATATGACTCTGTGAGCACTGATGAGATCTTGCCCTGGGATCAGGACCACTACATCCTTGTAGTTTTGGTGACTAGTTGCATCTCAGAGCCCAAGGCATAATGAAGCCTCATACAATGAGGACTATTACAGAAAAGGAAAAAGAATATGGCAAGGAAAATAAAAAGGCCATTGCATTGACCTGTTTCGTTTTTTGTAGGAAAACAAAAAGCCTTTATTATGGCAACTAATCAATTGCCAGCACAGCAATGTGCCTTATTAACAGAGCAGGCTGCTTTACCTAATAACATTGCCTTCCCCTCCATTAGCAGCAAAATGCTGCTACAGTGCACAGAGCAAGTGAGAAATCACACTGGGAATCTGCCTGGAGGCAGAACCATATTAGCTGGAGCACCTCAAAAGCTCTTAACACAGAAGCACTGACCCCAGCTTCATCTCTAACACTACAGAAATAGAAAGGGTCAGCACATTTTAAAATTGGAACAGAAGTGTTTCTGAGGGTTTAGACAGCATCTGGAAAAAAACAAGGCAAGCACACAACCTAGCAGATAATCACCAACAATCTTCTGCTCCCTTAGGGCTCACAAAGTCTAGTAACAACTGTGAGGATGTTCAGATATCCAGACACTCCCCTTGACCACTAGCTCCCAAGCTTCTGAACATCTGCACTTCCAGATTACACCATTCAACACCAGCTTTTACAAGGAACAGCAATACTGCAATGAAATGATGACAGGATGCATGGACAGCCTCATGAGGAGGGTATCAAAGAGGTGCAGACACAGCAAAGTCCCACCAGCTGTTGGCAATGTGAAAAAAGCTGGGGATCAATCAGGGACGCAGAGCAGCCACCATGGTGAGGAGCAGGCAGCAGCCAAATTGAGTACGATACTTACTAGACGATGACAGTTTTGCTAGATCATAGTTAATGAGGCTTTGTTCTTGCCTTGTTTGGGAAGAAAGGAACACATGCAATTAAGAATGCAATAGCATTTTCAGTAGCCACAGTCTTTGTAAAACTCTGGGAACACCCTAAGACCTAGAGCTTTCACAGCCTCCCACCCTGCACAGTCAGACTGCCTGCTCAGTTTGTACCAGACATTCCTATGCCTTTGAAAAGTATCTCCAGACACAATCGGCAACAGCTTAATGGTACAACAGTGAAGAACTCCACTCAGAAAAGAAGAAAGGTTCAACATGCCTTTGTCAGTCACAGAAGGACACAATAGCCCAGGAAAGTGAAGAGATGAGTCCTAGGTAGAGAAAGGGTCGAGAAGTGGGAAGGAATGCTTCCTCCACAGAGGAAGGCACCACTTCAGCCAGAACCCTATTCATACTTTCTGACTCATTAGGGAGAAAGCCCAGAGGACGACCCTTAAAGGCATGGGTTAAAACACTTCCCAGTTTCTCCTAGACCAGTAAGGGGTGCAGCTGAGCTACATCTAACCCAGCATCTACAGCAGCCACAAGATCTAGCACAGCCCATACAGTGTGATGCTTCCCGCAGCTTACTGTTCAATAAGGTCAGTGAAGACTGAGAGATACTGGCTTAAGCTGTTGACTGCACCAGTTTCTTCTTTTGTCATTCCCTCTTACTCCCTCTTCAAGGTACTCTTTAATTGCTGGTTTTCAATTCATGTCAACTTAAAGGGAAAACTCAGCCTTAAAGAGGCTTACCATCAGTGCCATACTCCAGCTAAAAGCAGGATCCCAGAAAAAACAGCACCACAAGAACACAGAAGGGGACAGTCCCAGTGCTGACCTGCTCACCTGAGTGTGCCTATGCAGGTGGAACCAGACCTCATATCAGCAGATATGTAGCAGTGCCCATCTGCAAGCCGGGCAGCTGTCAGTGTGCACTCTCTGCTTGAGCTGCTGTGTGATCCTGCAAGGGACAGGGACATTTGACTGAAGTGACACCACTAGCCCAGGCCTAGCACCCTGCAGACCTTCTTATACAGCTTTTGGCTCAGCAGCTCCAACCACTCTGTAGCCTGTGCATGCCTCTTGCAACTATGTCTTACATCCAGCTCCTAGTACAGTTCTTGATCAATTCAGGCATCATTTTTAATATCTTTTAACTTTTGGCAATTAGATCTAAGACTTTGAACTATCTGGTCTAGGAAACCAATGAAAAAGGATTCTGTCCCTGCCCATTTAAAAGCTAAATCTAGCTTAGAGGGTAATGCTTTCCACATGCTTCAGAACCAAACCCCACATGTCACTTAACACACAGAAAATAGAAATTATTTAATGTTGCTCTCCTCAACTCCTTTTGACCTGTGTGTTTTTCCCTTTGCCTTTTTGGCTGTCATCATCGAGATCTGGAGCAACAGCTGATGCATCACTGTGAGCTCTCACAAGAGAATAAAACATCTGTTTTCCTCCCCCAGACTGAAAACAGATGCCTTTTTAGTTGTGTACAACAGATACTCAATTATATGACAGCATAGTGAAGCACAATGCATCTAAATCAGGGCACACCCTCGGGCCACATGGGTGCCTGGCATGGATCAGGAACCCAAGAAGGCTTTGCAGTCTCAGGCAGGCTACCTATCCACAAGCATCCAGGGTCTGGGACACCTGCACACATCAAGGGTACTTTTCTTGCCTTGGCAATGTCTGCAGAACTGCTCTGGAGCAACCACTACATGCACCAAGTGCTGTGCAGTCCCACTGCAGCTCAGCTGTGTACTTGTGGCATTTCTAACAAGCTGTCTGGAAAACCCAATTCCATACAAAAACCACTCCTCATCAACCAACTGATCTGACATTCTAGATCTAAAAGAGGTGACAGTTGTCACCATGGGACAGCTCTTCAACAAAACCTGCCTGCAGAGATTTTACTGGTAACTGTTGGAAACTCACTGCTATGAAAAACTGCAAATGGCACCTGTGGAAGCCCAGCCACAGCAGAGCAAGGTGAACAGCCTGGCAATCCCTGATTCAAGATCCAACTTGGGACACATGGATGGTAAGACAGCTCAAGCAGTGCCTGTTCCGTGTCTGCTCCTGTGCTGAAGCAATCCAGTCTCCAGACCTGTTCAACTGCAGGCATTTTAGATACCAAAAAAAACCCTCAAAGAAACAAACAACCAAACCTCCCACACCCCCAACAAATCAAAAATAGGAAAAAACCCTTAGCCAAACCAAAACAAAAAAACAACAACAAAAAAAACCCCAACCACAATCAAGGGGAGAGAAGGGAATTCTGCATCCTGCACTGCATGAAGGAGCCAGCATTTTGCTAAGGGAAAAGAACAAGCCATCAGAGCAGCTGACAGCACAAGTGGAAAACCAATTGGAAAATTATAGGGACAGACCATATACATTTTGGCTTCTATATCCAGCTCTAGAAACACATTTAAACAAGCCAGGCAAATAGCTCCTATCAATGCTCTAGTGCCACAGTTACACAAACAAGCATCCCTCACGTTACGAGGTTTCCACAAATTCTTGTGGATTAATACAAGAAAGGTATTAATTAAGTGTTCAACTAAATCATTAGTGCTTGGATTAATTATCTTAAACTGAGCTCTTTAGAACTGAAATAGATCAGAGGAACAGAAGCTGTAAGTGTAACAAAAGAAGCCATTCAGGGTTCAGCACAGGTACACAAGGAGCTGACACCCCAGGGGGAGCTCAGCCAGATGAAGCAGGTACCTCCTGGACAGGTTCTACTCACCTTTCACAATGCTTCTACTACATTTTTCTCTCCTTCACAACTCTTATTGTTATTTTCAACATAACAATGGCTAAGCTGAATCAAATGTTTAAACAGCCCTTTTTTTTGTGATTTTAGAAGACTGATGCCTTGTTTTGTAATTCTGTTATTTTCTCAGAGGTTTGTTCTCACTGGACACTTGCTAACAAGATCAAACTTCTTGCTTTCTGCTGAACAGGACTTACTATATATTCATGCAAGCAGTTAATAGCACAGCATATCTTTATGAAAAGCAGAAACTTAATATAACTCAGTAAAAGGCATTGTATCGTGTTTCAGGGGGAGGGAGGAGGTTTTGTGCCTCAACACCACAAAACCTTGAAGCAACACTGAAAAGGAATTTTGAAGAAGAGTAAATACAACCTGCAGAATTCAAGTCACATTTCACCTCAGAGAAGAAAGGGAACAACAATTTTCCAGATGTTTCCTTCTAGTTAAAATCAACAGGTTTTATGGAAGAAATATAGAAATAATTGTGATTTGCCAAGGAACAGACTACTTGAGACTCAGCTGTCCCCTGTGGTCATCACACATACATTCAAAGGTGGATTTACTTACTTATTGTTGTCTCCAAGAGATTTTAAGGGAGGCCTGGTAGAAATTTTTAAAGCACAAATTAGATGCCAGCCCTAACTGAAATATGCATTACCCAGAGAGAACTATACCTCCAAAAATGTGCCCTCCATACCTTTGAAAATTCTTCATTCTACACCACCTCATCTCTTTTTATTCATCAGGTTGGAAGCTATGTAAGCTTTCCTGCTCCTGTAACTTCAAAAGTCGTTTATTTCCCTTGAGACACCGATTCCAAACGGAAGCGTCCCATTAGTATTATTTTTTGTTTTAAATAAAGCAACAACTTTCACACAGATGGGAAAGCGTGGTCGCTCTCAGCTTGAGAGATTCACCTGATGTGAATTCTGAAACAAGACAGAGTGCTGGATGTGATAGTGTCCCATTGTTAACCTGAAATGAAAAGGATGCCAGACTGCTTCCTCCCATCCCAGCCAGCCTTACTGCACATTCCAAACCAAGTTAAATGAAACACTGACTCTTAGCATAAGAATGGGCCTCACCAATAAATTCAGGTGAGAAGTTGTTTCCAAAAGCCGAATAGTTCAACACCATCTCCACCCCACTGCTCAAATTAGATCAGTCAGGCCACATTTCTAAAGATAGTGTTTTGTTTTACTTTATTCTTAACATATAGGTGTTCAGCTGTAACTGACTTCAATTTTACATTAAAACTTGCAAAAGTTTTATCTATTCTGGTTAGAAGCAGCCCTATCAATCCAAAAACAGGTTTAATGAGCTTCTGTGTCACCACCTGTAAGACCTTGCCGACAGACTGTGAAACAGAAAAACTTGATTTATTGTTTTAATCCTTCTCTGTGTACAGTAGCGTAAGCCACGCAACAATTTGTAGCCCTCAAAGACTCCAGCTACATGATCTGACCCACAACAATCCTGGACTTCAACAATGTTTCATGCAGGTAATAAAGGATCCGCAACATGGATCAGGGAGCAAGAGACACACACACACACCAAGCTCAAAGACTGCCAGTCGTAGCAGAATTGATACATTCTTTTCAGCAAGGAAATGGCATTGGGCTTTTGGTTCATTTATCCAGGAGGTTTTAACTTAACATCATCTGATAAAGTAAAAACTTCAAAGTCACCCAGCGATAGGCTTCAATTACTATTTCTCTCAGTCTGTCAGTGGCAATGTGATTCAGGAAGGAGGAGGGATCGCTGCTGGCAAGTCTCTTGCAGTCTATGGTACAGAGGCTATTTCAGCTGAATTGGAGATTGAGTTTCACAGATAGTAACTGTCAGGCTAGAAAACATAATTTAGAGGATTTAAAATATGACAATGCCCAAGGATAACACTGCTTGTAGTACAGGTTAGAGATCAAGTGGCTGCTTTTTCTTAGGAACAGACATAGTAAAAGAAGTCAAGCAGGTAAGTTGCTAAATCTTCCACAAATCAACACCACAAACTGATCCAGAAGCAGATGTAGCTACAGTTATGCCTCTTCGTGCCTTTCATACTTTTCCTCCTGTAGGTTAACAACACTTTCCTGCACCATAGGCAAGACAGGAAATACAGTTTTTCATAATTTTTCATATTCTCTTCTGGAACTACAGAGCATTATTACTATCATAAACTTGTCACACTGAAGTCTAGCAGTACTGTATGTTGGAAAGAAGTATTATTTGGCTTCTTCGTATACATCTGCCTGCAGTGTTGGGACTGTGCCAGCATGCAGTCCAGTAATAAATGTAGTTCAGTCTAAGATCTATATATGCAGGAAAAATAAACCCTTGCAGACCTACTCGCACACTCACATCACCATTTAAAGAGATTTCTCCTCCATCTTTCAAAGGACTGGGAATTTGAGCATGCACATACACATTCCGTTCCTTGTCTCCAAATTCATACATCAAAGGAGATGGCACAACCACAAAGCAACAGGGAAATAAAGCACAGATTCTTCATTAACTCTTTCTTTTAAAAAAAGAACTTCAAGAGATATGCAGGCCCTGCAGTGGTTTTTGCTGTATCTTGACATTTTCATCAACCAAAGGTAAGGAATTTGGATTAGCTGCTACAGGCCAGATTCTGATCCATCAGACTAGCACCAAACCAGAACCTGAGCCAGCTGTCTGCATTCACATTCTCTCCAGAAATAGGACAGGGAAATCAGCAGTCACTGCATGTATCTCTCCTTTTGACAACTTAATTCACACCTTAAAAAGTCACCTAAATACTACTAGGTAGGGAAAAAACAATTCCAGAAACAGATTTTTAGCTACTAAGCTACTTCAGTCTACTAGGGAGATCACATGCTCTTTAAAGAGTTGCCCAATTATGGGCTGACCTTACATAGGCTTTGATGGTTTCTTTAAGTGACTCATTAAATAATCCAAGATAGCAAAAACTTTATTTTGCAAGACAAGTTAATGCAGTTACATTTTTTTTCCATAAAATTCTTCTTGATCACTAGGTAATTAGGACTAGGAATCAAGATACAGCAGCATTTACACCTACCTTTTATCACTTCTCCCCAGCAAGAAATACAAGGTCCCAGGAATAATAACCACAGAAAGCAAACCCAAATCCCTCCTTAGGAGGGTTTGAGAAGGCATGTAACACTAATCAGCACCAGCAGTGGTTTTATTGTTCCTTTCACCTGTATAAAGCAGCATGAAGGCAAATAGCACCCTACCAGCCTACACTGTCTCTGCAAGAACTTGAAGAAAATCTGTAATTTTACAGAAAGGAACTGGTGTGCTCTCAGCTGACACTGAGCACCACAAAATAGAGTTGTTTAGCAGAGGTAGGATGGGTCTCCCAAGTCTGCCCTCTGAAGCCTTGGGTCAAGGCCTCTTCCCTCACACAGGAGATGTGGGTCTGGCCACAGCTGCCTCACAGCCACAGCAAGCAAAGAGCAAGCTCAACATCAGCCACGCTCAGCAGGGAGCTGACAGACACAGCTCTCCCTCCTCACCAACTTAGAAAAGAGCAGCATAAGTCAAATGAGTTTTCTGCTCACATAACAGCAGCTCAAGAACTTCTTCTGAGGCAAGCATAAAAGCCATTGCCTGCTTCTTGCAAGCCCTCACTACAGCAGCACGCTGCCAGTGCAGCCACAGTGCATGTGAAAGGCATGCTCTTCCTCAGGCTGCAAAGCTAACCAGGAATACCAGAAAGGGAGCTCCCCCAGGAGTGGACAGGAAGGACTATGAGCATTAAATAGACACAGCCACAAACCAAAGCACTGTTAACACTACCCATCACTTCTGCCATGTACATCAGATGACTGTAGGATACACTGTAAGCACGGTGACCACCAAGGGAATTGTACAGGACATTTCTGCTGCAGCCTCCAAGACCATTTCTCTTCTCCACTGCTGCTTTTCAGGCTGTATATGCAAGTTCATCCAGAGGAGACTGACTTGAACCTTCTGTCTCCAAGGGCTAAATTCTCTGTGCACAAAGATCAATACCACCTCTTCTACAGGTCCCCTTCCCAGAAATGCCCTTAATTCAGATCATCCCATTCTTGATCACAGCAGAAGTTCCAGTCAGAGCGACATATCAACATTGTGACCCACTTGTCTGCCACAGCATGAAAGCCTCTCAACAATGCCTCCTTGGTATGATGGTAGCTGCACTCACCCCATCTGCCAGCGTGCTCTTTTCCCTGCCACATGCTGTGCCTTTCTAGGGATTACAAAAACTATCCCTGCCCACGACAATGCCTTTAGAGCTTCATCCCACATCTCCCCTCAGCTATTTGGTAATGACACTGCTACACAACTGGAGCTGGAAACCAGAGCAGATACCATAAAATGGCTAAAGATTCCTTTAGATCTTCATTAAATAATGAAGATGTTACACCTCCAAGGGCACATGACCCCTCAATGAAAAGGAGGCATAAGCAAGGCCTCTGCCTTTGAGCACCCCAACCTTTTGTTCTTCTCTACCCTTTAATTACTTAGCACCTTTCTGGGATGAAAAGAGAGGTGTGCCCTCCTCCCAGAATCCCACCAGATCGAGCAGCACAGACAAAGCTCTGCCAACACACTGCAGAACAAGGCACAAACTACCAGCCTCATTTGGCACACATTAACAATTGTAGGGAAAAACCACACTGAAGAGATTTTGCTAGCATGGACTTGAACAAAGGTTGTGATCATCTTTTCCTATATCCTCCAGGAGAAGGATAAAGAGAAATCCTCTTAGATTAGCTAGAAAGAATATTAAACATGCAGAGCAGAGGGGCACTGGAGCAGACTAATTTGGGAGACTGTGAAATCTTCAAAGGATGTATTTTAAGCACAGGTTGGATAAATATCTGACAGAAGACATCTGGGTGCATTCATTTTTCTTCTGTGAACAATAAACTGGATTTGACTATTTCCTGAAGTCCCTTATATTACAATACCTACAAAGCCTCGAAATTTCCTCCTTGCCATTAGAAACGCATTATCAGTAATGTAAATTATTAGTTAGTAAGCATCCTTTATGAACAATAAAAGGCAGAGTGATAGAGTCTTATTAGCAATCCTCTGTAGAAATACACTACACTGGATAATGAAAGTTACTCCCCAGGGTAAGATTGACACCCTGGTTAATAAAATTCTCCAATACTGGCTTAAATCAAGATTAATGTACAATCATGAAGTATATAAAGGCTACGGTGAACTTCAGACTCCCACTCCTATGTCTGAAACTCAAACCATATCCATCCTTTCTTCCCCTGCAGGATCCTTAGGAAATTCTACACCAATGACCCCAACTTAAATACACACAAATACAATTTTCTTCTTGACAAAACTCACTTTGAACCAAGCTTTGAGAAATATGGAGCATGTACATCATGAGATTTCTTGGAATAACATATTAGAGAAGGGCTCACTCAGAGAACATTAAAGAGCTTTCTCCTCACTGCAAGTAAGATGCAAGGAGACATTCAGCTTCTATCATGCTGAGCTGCTCCAAGACCCAGTAAAACTCCTCATATTTGTGACATTCATTATTCAACCGCATTCAGTAGGTCTTAACAAACTTCTGGCTCTTCAAAACAACTTTCCAACCACCCATACACCTAACTTCACAAAACACACATGCTGGACTATGCATGAAAAGGAAACAACCTTAGCATATTCAGTACGCTGTGTTGGGTTCCATATCAGTATGACTCAGTTGTGCTGCTTTGCAAGACCTGCTACCAAAGCCAGAATAACACACAGACCAGCCCGTTTCCAATTAAATCCAACTCATTTATGCCACACTAAGTGACTTAAACCTTGTAAAAAAGTCTCCAGACTTTTTTACAAAAAGCAAGAGAAAATTTACTTTAGGCTTCAAGTGTTTTACTTATTAAGGAGAAGTTTAAACTAAATTGCATGAAACTGTGTCAAAAAAGAAATTTGCACCATTTCCCAGACCATATGGTAAGTGTCTTACCACCATGTAGTTAAAAGCCACATATTCTTTAGCTGTTGGCTCTGGAAGGGGCAAGAAACAAGCTGATATTAAGTTAGACATCCTCCCCCAACCTCAGATGTCTTGACACCACCCCCATTTTCAGATCACTACAATGGGCCAGTATCCTCAATAAGCACAAACATTTTCCCTAAAGAACAGACAAGAGACTCAGGAAAAAGAGCATATTTTATAAATTTGGGCACTGTACACTGAATCTGAGTCCATAACAGCCCAGTTCCTGCATGAAGCACAAGCCCTGCCCCTCCACTGACTCCAGCTGAGGTTTACAACTTGTGTTCCCAGACCTTGCTATTTTGACTCCCTAAACAGAAGAGCTTGATTGTGGTTCAGACCTGTGGTTTGCAAACTTGGCTTTTATCATTACCACCTCTCTTTTACAGCCTCAGCACCCACTGGAGGGAGAAGGATTTGCTGCAAGCTGAGTCAATAGCAGCCTCTTCATTATTAACCACTCTTCACTATCACTCTCCTCTTACCGACACCAAAAAAAAATCCACACAGCTCCTTCACCGGTCAGATTGGGAGCAGTACTGGTTGGCTGACAAGGATCTGCAAGAGAAGTTTTCTTCTTTCAAACCTGGACTATACAATTTGCTTGGGAAGGGGAGAATGGCAAGGCTCTGCCCTCCAGTCATTTCCCAAGAGCCCAAAATACTGGAGGCACAATTGCAATTACCTGCTGCTAGAGCTGCCAGCTCAGCAGCAACTAAGCCCTTCCCATGGCTCCCAAGAGAATTCACTGTGGTAGTTTGAGGAACTGGGCAAACAGACCAGACTCAGCAACTGAATCCTGTCAATACACTTCCCTCTTCTTTAAACAAGCTCCCTGAGACCTGGGGGAACAAGGCATCATTAATCTGGAACGAGAAGAATCTGCATGTGGCATTAGCTAAAACAACTGCATACAGAGGCAAGAGAGAAAACACCTTTTCCCCTGGAGCTAATCCTTGCAAGGGCACCTGCTTTCCCAGCAAACCTTTACACCAGGCAGAAACCCAGTTCCTACTCACGTGATCACGTTCAGCAACCCAGACAGATGGGTCTTTAACTTGTAATCTTCTGACACACACAAAACCCACCTGCAGTAGTTTAATCACGTTTTCACATGGAACGGGCCACAGCTGGCAAGCAACTCGTGGCCTCCCTTCCACACAGTAAGGAATCCTTCTCAACAGGAATTTGTGGAGCAGCCTCCGTACTTTGGGGAGTGACTTACAGCTTCACAGAAACATAAGGCAGAAAATGAAGAGTGTGAAAAATATCCAGGGATTTCCCCATTCACTATGGAGTCACCTTGCCTGCCAGCCTATTTCAGTCACACAGACAGAGGAGGTCTCCCTCCCACCATGCCTGGTACAAGCATATTCCTAACGCTGGTTCTGCACTCTCCCTGTGACAGCACTGCACACCAGGTTCTGTGCTCACCCACACCAGAGGCTCCAGAACAGTCTGGTAAGCAAAAGCCTCAGACTGCCAGAGCTGTGGTGGGCAGAGCACTAACATGCCCCCAGAGCCAAGCTACCTAATGCACCTGCTGGTGCAGCAATAGGGGGAGGGGGAATAGCTCCACATGAGGCTCTACCAATGTTGCAGTAAATACACTTAAATCTTCAGAGCTGTTTCCTTCCCTTTCAGAGGGCAGAAGGGAGGCAGGGTACACTGCAAGTCCATTGTCAAATTTTCCCTGTAGTACTGCCTTTCTACTTTATCTGTGAACTGGGAACTAAATACAATCTCTGCATTAATGCCTAGTGACTAAAGAACATAGCATCAATATTTAAACCAGTCAAACTCCCTTGACAGAAAGCAACACATTTATGTCATGTCTATTGTTCAGTCAGGTAGGAACAGCAGGCCTCAGTGATGGATTTAGCCATTTTGTTGGTCTGAAAAGTAATTCCAGATACTTTTAGATGAAATGCACTACACAATTTAAAAATTTATATTAATCCCATTCTTCCAAAATAATTTTATTTTCTTTTGATCCAGCATCAAAGGCTTTCAGGATATGTATACCATTAACTAGGCCTATTAGAAAAGCAGTGAACCTCCAAACCAACTATTTACAGTATATGTTGCAAAAAACATGCACCAAATATTTCTAAATCAGATCTTGCAAGATCAGGGGAGAAGCAGGAGTTTCAGGAAGTTTTATACAGATTAGTTCTCGTGAAAGCTTTAGACATCAGGCATCAAATAGCATTATCTCCGCTGAAGGAGACCATGCTCCAAGCCACATACTCTGGACAAACACAGCCCCTGCTGAAAGATGGCACTACACAAGGCATGGGCCACCACCACAGCCTGAGACCCCCAGGTTCAGAAAATGACAGGGTGACATAAGGCTCAACTGTCCACAGTGCAGACAGATCACCTACTGCTCATCACTGACAGAACAGCACAAGGAAATAGGGAATCTACAGCTCCCCAGGAACTGAACATTTATCCCCCTGTGACTCTCCCCTTGCAGTGCATGGTGCATGTGCATAAACTTGCTTTCAGCAGCAAGTTGAAGCTCACAGCATTAAGGAGAAAATTAGCTGTGCAAATCAAATAAAAGCATGTATGCTTCTTTTCAAGTTTCCTTTTAATCTTTTGATGCTAGATAAAAGGGAAAAACAAGATTCATCTCACAGGTATGAAACTGTTTCAAAAATGAGCAATGAACAGCAGAGATTCAAAAGAGGCACGAAGATGAAAACAACATCCATATGCAGGTTAAGCATGTCATCCACAAACACTGAACCTGTCAGTGAGAAAGGGAATGCTTGTGGCAAAGGACCTCTTTCAGACCTATGTGGGTTCAGTCCTTACCTCCCTCCCTGCCAAGCCTCAAGCCTCAGAGGAGCAGGATTGCACGCTCAAGTTCTTGAAAGAATGTGGATGCCACCACAGGTCCTGGGACAACCAAGTATCTGCTGATCAGCTTTTCCACATACCTCAGTCTCACCTCTATTTGCTGAAGAACAGTAACCCTTTCAATACAATGACACAACGCCCAACTGATCACCCAGCATGAACCCAAGCAACCAATGTTCTGGACAAGGACAGCTCTCGTGACTGAAACCTTAATTCCAAATCACAATCCAGCTTGTAATGTTGGTTAGTCAGCTGCTCTCCTCAGACACTTATATCTAAAATGATTCTATTAAAGTAAAATGAGATTGCAGATTTTCCCCAAAATAACCAAGAGCAGATTTCAGGATGTCAAAACAAGCATTGTCTGCAAGCAGAGGGAAGCGTCCTTCTCACACCACTGATCTAGGAAGTGCAAAGGAAACAACAAGGACAAGAGAAGAAAAAAATAATTGAAAACAGCAATATCTGTCTAGCATCAAGCTACATTATTTTAAAGAACAGAGGCAGCAGAAGCTATGATCTCTTTATCCTACATTATTTGCAATGGTAACAGATTTTTAGACGCAGAAGGGCCTCATTAGATTGGTTAATCTGATATCCCATGTAATACAGTTTGTGAAATTCCAAGCAGTTCCTTCTGCAGTGAAACCAATTATTTTCTATGAATAAAGTATTTCTTCTGGAACAGTGTTAGGGTTTAACCTGATTTAAGATCTTCAAATCAAATAAAGGAAGAAAATCAGAACTAAGAATTCTGAGCAACAATTTAGTTTTTGTTATAAATACAGACATTGCATACACCACAGTAAAATGCAGAAAAACATTAGCATTTTTGTCATCTGCCAAAAAAGAATTCCCCACCTCCAATTCACATGCAATGGTTTTCAGCCTTCTGAAACATATAATGATCTACATACTTTCTAATAATGATGAGGATCTTTACAGAGCAAATGGAAGCCCACAGACAACAGCCTCAGCTCCTTCGAGTTATCTTTTACAGGTCCCTAAACAAGAAACCAAGTTCCACATGACTGAGAGAGCTCACAGCTTCAAAACCAGTGCACTCCTCCCAGAGTGCAAAGAAGCAGAGAGGGCTGGGGTTCTTCCCACATCCATTCCTAGGGTAGTACAAAAAACAGTAATAGCCCAAGATTTCTTCCCCATCTTCTACTGTGTAAAAGCTTTTTACAAAACAGCACATTTAGAAGATGCCACATCCACACAATACTGAAGTAACAAGCACAGAACCCAAAATTTCCGATATAAATTCACGTATAATTGACTATGAAAAGATCTATCAATGTGTTTATATTTTAAAATCACCAGAACTATCACATGGAAATACGGATTCAAAAGCTTCAAATAGTGAGAGTGGAAAATCATAAATTTCAATCACAGACTCTGACTTCCGTAGCAAAAACCTAAACAGGATTAGTTATCCCCTGATTACCCATTATTAAAGGTAAGCCTCAAAGGAATGTCTCCCAGAAAAAAATCTACATAAGAAACAAAATTCAAATGTAAAGTAATCCTTATTAACATGCACAAAAGTAACATAGGCATGTTATTAACAGCATTTGAAGAGCTAAAACTAAAAACAAACAGATCTTCCCCACATTAGCTGTGGTGTTCATCCAAAATTATATCCCATCTCCGGAAAGCTTGCACATGGCACACTGCAGCAGCTGGGGTCAATTTGAGTTCCTCCAACTTTAGTGGCAGCAGGATCTGGCTATTAATTAAGTTCCAGACTTCCCATTGTCCCAACCCTACCACACCTTTCCTGATTAAAAAAGGCAGTTTTTAGAGCATTTTTGTTTTAGTTGTTCCTCAGCCAAGTCTGGCTGTAGAGCCATTTTCTAGCATACGTTCACTTACCAGAACTGCTGCTCTCATTTATTACAAGTGCCCCTCTGATCCCTGGAAAACAACCCCCCAGCAACACATTTCATTTCCATGCTCCCAGTTTGAAGATGCCAGACTTCAATGGTGATAGCCATTAAGTAAACAGAAGGAAGATAAACAGACTCAGGGCATCTCCTTGACATCCCAGAAGTCCTTCCTAGCTCAACTCCTGCTCTGATGAACACCATCTAAAAGTCCTGCCCTTGGCCTCTTCTCTTCACCTGTGCTTCCCTTACCCCAATTTAGAAAGACACACCAGAATCTCTCCTCCTGCTCTCTTCCCCTCAGACTGCCACATGAGAGTCACCACTGGATATCTTCCCACATTCATCTTTCCCCAGACCAGCAGCTCCTTTCTCCTCCAAGCTCCTGGCTCATGCACACCTACTCAGACTCCCCAGAAGGCTTTATCCAAGCCTTTTGAACTGCCAGCATTAACCTGTCTGCACAACAACTGGTTCTTTGAGACACGGACACATGCTCCCCACTCTTTCTCACTCTGTCTTACCCATCCAAAGCACAGTCTTTGCTCAGCAGTGTTCAAGGAGAGTACCTGCACCAAATGAGCCCCTTTGGGAACATGAGAACAGCAGGGCCACGCGAGCCACCCTTTGTGCTTAGTGCAACAGACTTGTACTGATGTTTGACCAGTGATCTTGGAATCATCAAAAAACACACTCCTGCAAAACAATTGTGATAAATATGGACTGTAGTTAAAACACAGAAAACACCACATGGAAGTCTGGAGTACCCACAAAGAGCATAAAGTACATATTACAGCAAAACATCCCAGCTCTCCTGTCTAAATCAACTTTCCCTTCCCCTTATTGCCCTCCTTTACCTTAGCTGAAAGAACTGGGGAGCCCATGGGACCCATGTGACCTAGACAATTTCACTACTACGTCATGAGAAACCTGCTTTCCATGAACCAAAAAGCCAGCAAGCCACCCTCACACCAGCTTTCATGTGACTTAGCTCTGCAACAGAGGTACCACCTAGAAAAGTTACCAACTCTTGTTCATAAGTTTGTCCAACTTCAGCATGCTCTGCCACAATTCTCATGCACTGCTTCCTCCTGAAAATGGCCACCAGAAAACTCAGAAATGCCTATCAGAGACCCATCAAATAAGCATCAGCCCCAGACACCTCAGTGACAGCACAATGAAGGATCAACAGCTGAGAAAAGACCATGTTAGTATCTAGTACTCAATTAGTATCTCTCCCTGGCAGAAACCTGCAAGATACTTTTCGAGGTTATTAAGTCTCTAAACTTGCAGCATTTCATGCAGACCTAAAATCCAGCCTATCCCATCTGCTGAAGTTCTCATCTGGTTCTCAGCAGCTCACCTTTCTGCTATTACATATCCTTTCCCTTACACCTTTCCCAAATATATGCACCATTTGTACCACTACTGCTGTAAGGGAATTATCTTACACTAATATCTTTTCTCATGGATGATCCTTCTTTTCACACCTCCACCTCTCTCTAGCTCTTCTGCAAATTGAAGTTTCAGATCTCCAACTTCAAAGCACTGTCATTTGGTCCAAGATGTCAGCTGCTGCCTTCCCATCCATCTGCAGTACCAGTTCCCATCACACCATCTCTAGGTGCAACTTTTCAAACAAGAACCACAGCACTTTTCTCCACACATGCCCTCCTGCTTAGGAAACCTTCTCATTAACTTTTAGCGGGCTTATAGAACAGGAAATTCCAGAAGGAAACAGAAGAAACTGCAAGGAGAGAATGGGACCTGACCAACATGAAAAAAGAAGCAGAACTCTTTGAAGGCAACAAGAAAGTTCAGATCTTGATGGAGATTGAAGCTAGTAGTCTTTCACAAGCAGACCTACTCACATAACTTATTCACACTATTGCAGCAACATTATGCAGGTAACAACTTCTCAAAGACCTAAAGGGAAAGAAAGTAGAAGAGGCAGACAGGAAAACCAGGAAAGCCACCCATACAGGCCTGGAAGAAAAGCCCTGGCCAGACAGACAAAATATTCCAATCTGTAAGAGCACGCAACTCCTAAAACCAGTGCGCAGTTTCAGCTTTCCATACCACATCCAATCACTGCGTGAGAAATTCCTTTTGGAGGTCAAGCAGTTCAGCACTCACACAGCAGCAGCACAGCAATAGCACCCTTCCTGTCTCAGGATACAACACTGCAGTGCTCCTCTGAGCACCTCAGAGTTAATCAAGGTACACAGCTGCCTTCTCCAAGGGGTTAACTTACAAAACTAGGAGTGTACTGCAGTGTCTGCACAAGGATCATTCTGTCCACAGCACTCTGAACAGATGAGAGCACACACAAACACACAGTTTATTGAGGAGTATTGAGTTAAACAATTTGGTGCATCGGGATGGACTCCATCAGCTATGGGCAAACAGAATTCCCTCCAAAACTCAGGTACACTTTTTCTTTCAATATGAAAGCTAAAGCTGTCTCTATTTACAGAGCTATTACAGAAATTGGAGTATTAACAGGTCTGGCTCCATCAGACAGCTTTGGTGATGGGTGTACATCAGTAAAAGCCTGTAATGTCCAGCTTCGTACCGCACCGAACTGGCGGCGACCCTGTATTCAAGCTCCCAACAGTAAGACATGAAGTCCTCCCAAACTGTTAAAAGCAGACATTTGTTCCATGTCACTGCACAAGCGCTGATGCTTCCATTTGCTGCAGGATTTCCAATTAGACCCAACACAACTATGTCACTTGATATTAGTCAAATGGAGAGTCACAGCAAGACAAAGCAAACTCGCTGTCTTTAAAATGGAGTAGAGTTCTAACAGACACAAAGAAAATTAGCACAAAGAGCTGATTCCTAAGATCCATTTCATTACAAATGCAGATATTACTCAGACAATATAATTTCATAAAACACTGTATTGAAGCAACTTTACGTTTCCCATTTGCTATTACCAGGTTATTAACTACCAGCTGACTGACACAAAACCTCTGAACACTGGCAAGGTGGTACCACCACAGTTCACCTCACAATGCTTCCACACCTCGAAGACATTTTGCCAGCCTTTGCGCTTGCGTGCACATCCTGCCTGTAGGAGCAGAGCTCCACACAAAGGGAATGGCCAGGCTGGATGAGGCTTTGAGCACCCTGGTCTAGTGGGAGGTGTCCCACCCAGGGGCAGGAGGGGTGGAACCAGATCATGTTTAAGGTCCCTTCCAACCAAAGCCATTCTGTGGTTCTATGTCAGAATGGGGCTCTCCTGTGCAATTTTTCATCATTTCCACAAGCCTCTCTCCAGGAGGTTACTTTTGGAGATGAAAAAGCATTAGTAGCCACAAAAATTTTCTCATACTTAATGCAGATTCAATCCTACACATTCTTTCCTCTGGCCAAAATCCCAGCCACACTATAAAAAATTATCAAGCTCTCCACAGTCTGATAACTGCGAGTCTTTGCTCCAATTCTTGAACACTCAAATATTGCTTTGTTTTAAAGTTCCATGTTTAGCACAAATCAGGAACTCGGTAGGTTTTGCCTAGTTAAAAAAAAAAAGAGATCCCATCTAGAAAGAAAGTAATGAATGATTTGTGGGAGGCAACATTCATTTGGAGAAATTCAGAGACTACATGTCTCCACTGTGTTCCCTCTTGCATTTAATGATATGGCCACAGACCAGACGACACATGGGATACAATTACATGAGGCAGCTTTGTACAGACTCACACAAAGCACAATTCCAGCCATCAGCTCTGAGCAAGGCAAGCAGGAGAGCAAATCTGACTGCACTCAGCGCCAGTTAAAGTGTTACTGGTACCCTGGGTAACTCAGAGTCAGCACACAAAACTGCTGGCATCAATGGCATCCCATTTACATGGGAGTCAATTCATGTAAGCACCTCTGACACTGGGGCACTTAGCACTTACCTGCTAGTAATTTCCACTAAAAAACAAGTAAGCAACAAGTTTCAGGGCCTTGAGAGTATACAGTGATATGGTGGATGAAACTACATGGCAAGTCCAAAGGCCCTTGCAACCTGAACTACCCTGTGATCCAAAGAGCTGATCCAACTGCTATATGGCTAATGCTACCTTTCAGTTCCAAAATGCACCTGCTGATAAAGGAGGGCTGCCAGAGTCAGAAATGCATATCTGAAACACAAAGGTAACTCTGCAGCAGTCCCATGGGCTAGTCCTCAAAAAAACCCCACAGATGCACTAAATGCTAAGAGCACAGTGGAATGTTAAAAAAAACTATTATCGGATATTTTTCAGTGCTATTTTTAAGGAAGAGATCATTAAATTGTTGATCTAACGTTCATATATTCTTTTTTCTCCCCAACTTTGGAATTCTTTAGCCAATGTTAGCAAACTTCAACCTAACATGGTAGGGAAAACAGAGACACCAAAGATTATAAGCTCTTACAAATACAGTAACCAAAAGAGATTCCCCTGAAACACAGACCTCAGCCCGAGGAAAACTAAAGCATGAGAGATCAGCAAATCTACAAAGAAAAAGGCAAAGGAAATGAGACTTCATACAACTTCCCTGCTTACAAAATTACTTAATTAAAACTAGACCAAGTCAGAGGCAACTAGAGCCCACTGACAGTGAGACTTTTAGTAGAAAATTTTTTCATTCATGGAAATTCAAAGAGTGAGACAAGAACAGCTTTTAAGACAACTTCAAGGAATAACCCACACAGAAGACATGGAAGAATGTGCATACTTTCAATGGAGAAGCTAACAGGTTGGTGCTGGTGGGAGGACCCGGGGGGCTGATGAATATTTCTTTCAGCATGAAGAGGACAACAAAACTCCACTGAGGAATTTAGAGACCAGGAAAAAAAAAAAATCAAAGTGCCAGAAAATCCAGCACTGACACTAACTTTCCATTCAGGTCATGTCAGGGAAAGTGAGGATTCACTCCTTCTCACCCTGCTACCTACTAAACATGAAGGGAGATGGGTCCCACACGCATATAAATGACTGCTAATTTTACTCCAGAGGTAGAAGCACTACATGAACAGTCTGTAAGCCACTTTGGGATTTCTGAGGACCAAAACCAGTATATTGTTTAAAATACTTTATTTCAAGTGTTTGAGCAGTTTAAGGCACAGTATATCTGTTCTACCACACAAAGGACTGAAACAAAATTGCCGTGTCACTGTGCATAATCCTGTAAGTCTACATTGTATATAAACTATTTAAAATCATAGCAAGATCTATCCCAAAACCAAATGTCTTGTCCTTATCTATTAAATTCCAGGAGTTTTCCAATGCTCTTTCTGCAGGCAACTTTAATCTGACATGCAGCCTAAATTAACTCACAGCCAGTTTATACCCATTCGTTCTTGTGCTAACCTTGCCCTTTAAATCTAACAGTTCTTTTCCCTCCCTGACGGTCACCCCTCTGATGTATTTATAGACAGCAGTCATATTCTCTGTCAGCCTTCATACTGTAAACTAAACAAGCCAAACCTCCAGTCTTCTCTGGTTAGGCAGGCTCTCCAATACTCTGAACACCCCACTAGCCCTTCCCTGCACCTGTTCCAGCTTGAATTCCTTCCTTGCAGACAGGCAACAAGAACTGTACAACACATGCCACAGAAGGGCTCAATAAGGCACTCTACAATAGCATTAGTACACCCTTATCCCATGAAAATAAATCCCCAATAATCTGCCTTTTCCACCAATGCATCAGCTGTGACCCTAAGCCTGCAGTGAAGCAATACACACCAAGGTTTTCTGAGAGCTGGCTAACTCTGTTAGACCTCTAATAAACCCTGGTGACAAGCACTGAAGTGCTGCAAATGAAACACTACACCAGCATTAAAGGAATAGCTTTATCCTCTCAATTTAGTAACGACAATGGTTCCGTCTGTTGTGTGTTGACCCAGACTCCCAGTCCCAAACGAGAGTGCCTCTTGGCATTGCCAATGCTGAGGCAGTCACTCTACCAAACAAGAGAAAACATATCTAACAAAACAGAAACATATCAAAAACATCCAAACAAACACAAAAAACTACCCCCCCCAAAAAAACACACACTAAAAAAACCAACAAGCCCAAAACCACACACAAAAATTCAAAAAACAAAACAAAAACAAAACAAAAACAAGACATTGAACAAACAAGAAAAAAAAATAGCCCCAGACAACTTTTGTTAGTCCCAGCACTAAAATCCTATAGAAACTTAATTTGGTCAGCAAACAAAACCAGAGAATCAAACCTCTGTAAACCAGAGTGATATGCAAGGGAGACTTTTACTTTGTATCGCATACTTCCATTTATTTCTCACCATCCACTATGGGCCACCAAGAGACAGGCTGTCAAGCTGCCTGTTAATTAAACGCCATGTAAGTGTTGCAATTAGACTCAGGCTGCTTCGGTGAAAAGAAGAGAGATGAAAATGGTTGGAGGGGTTTTAGTGAATGGCTTGGTTGGTTTAAAGCATCTCATTATGTCTTGTAAGGTTGCTGTGTTGCAGACACTTCTGGGCCACCTGAGGACTCTGCTCCAGGCATCAACTACTTCTGAAACAGGCGACCCAAAGGAAATACACTTCCGTTTGCAAAAGCTACCTTTCTTCTCAGCACAGTGTTACTTTCCCCTCCATTTCATTAAAGAGTTTTGGATATTGAGCTCTAAAGCCAGTGGAAAAGAGGTTAGACAGACCCTCAATGTGCCACTATGGAAACAAACTTCTGTCGTAATTATTTCAACACTGTGTCTCCACTCTTCACACTCCCTTGGGATCCAGTAGGTTCTCATTATGTATCTTTGATTTGGTAATGCCTTGGTAAACAACTGAAAGATACTGTTTTTTGGTACGCTCAAGTTCACAAACCTTTTGTTTTATGCAACCAGTAGTACATCCACATTGTGCATAAAACAAAAAGAAAGTATTACTGCTCCACTAGAGTTCTTCCCACCTCAGCCAGAGAAGGCCAATCCTTCCTGCTACACCAGTCATTATTTATTACCTTTTAAGTACGAAGAAAAAGCCACAGTGATATTCTAAATGCTGACTTGCTAGAGCAGTTAATTTTTCCCCTGCCCGGAATACAAAGGTCTTAAACTAGTACTGAATTTGATCTATTCCAGCTGCAACAATCTTCCATTGTGCACTGCACCCTCTGTGGCACTCCCCACACTGCTGATACCGTAGAGGTAAGAGCTGCACCATAATCCAATCAAATTACCTCATGGAGCAGTTAAGTGTTGGGAAGGCAGGTCCAGCTATTAGAGAAAAAACAACTGATCAGCTGGACTGGGAATTAACATCAATGCCTACAGGAAACAGGATATCCTGGAGCCAAAACTCTTCTCTCCAATAAGTTTAAGGCAGGAAAATCCACCTGTTAGGAGCATGCCAGCACAGAAGCCTAAAAATAAGGACTGGGCACACTCCACAAATGCAGTTCAAACCGAGTGAGGCTTTAGCCCTTCCTAAGGTAACTCTTCTCTCCACAATGGAAGTCATCAAACGCAGTTTCTGCCAAGATACCTTTTCCAATATGAGCATATGCAATGAATGGGCTCTACTCTCAAGATCACTTTTCCTCCACAGTCCCTTTCTCATACCTTTTGTGCATCAAAACTAATTTAATTCATTTTTATTAGCAATTTCAGCTTCACGGTAAAGAGGGATGAAAGTGGTAGATGAATGTATACATTACTGATCTCCATGCACCCCCAGCAGCTCACAACTCAGCAGCTAACAGCAGCTGCTTAGAAAAACCCTATACAAGTCTCTTTTTCTTACACAGATGGTGAAGTCCTTTTCTTCCATGCATTAAATACTCAACAAAACACACTCACCAAATTATCATATCAACCCATAACCATGCATGATAATTATGTCTTAAATCAGGATTTCTTCTACCGAATTTCAACCAAAATAAACATGGTATAGAGAACAAATGTATGCTTATAGTGAACAACCATTCATCAGCCTAAGTAACTCTAATGGATGTCACTTTAAACTAAGCCAGCACCATCTGTTCTACCCCTCAATTAGCAAGCAAAAAAAATTATTCAATACACAGTTTAAGAAAGCCAGCTAATTTATGTATGTAAGTTTTATTTCTCTTCAGCTCAGTGAAATGTGCTCTTGTAATGCTTGATATTCAGAAACAGATCAGAATAGACGGTTGCTTCCTCTAATGCTATTAGGAATTTTGTCAGGGGAAATAAAATATCTGTGCAGCATTTCACCATATAAAAAAAAATTCTCGTTAACATCTTACATTTTACTTTAAAGAGCATGATATCTCTCTCAGTAACAAAATCAGCTAGGAGCTAAACAAATCAAATCTGAAGTGCTGCATATGTAAACACAAATAAAGCTCAGGACACAGCCCTGCCCTGACAGACTGAGTCTACAGCAGGAGGCTGTGGATGTGCCCTCAGACCAGGGGGTCTGTTTACCACGTCGGCTCCTAACTCGCCTCTCAGAAGCAAAACCCAGTCCTGCAGGCTGCTGGGCACAGAGCCCTAAACAGACCCAGCTGCACATGGACAAAGGGACCATCCCAGGCCAGATGAGATGCTCTCTCCTTGGAAAGCAAACCCTGTCCAGTGAGAGCAGTGCAGCGCTAGGAAATCACTACTTGCCAAAGTGCATGAAAAAATAAAAAGCTTCATCCAATTCCTAACTGCAAACCTCCATCTAGTTTCACTTCAAACTGGCCTCTCCTACCACCGTGCAACGTGTGGAAACATTGAATAGAATCTCTCTTCGCTATGTTGGACCCTGGTCCGCTTGAAGGCTCTGTCACCACAAATCTTTGAGTTCTCTCTTGGATGTTTGTCTAAAAAAACCCAGCAATAACAAGAGCTATTTCCACTGGAAACCTCAGCTCCAACAGCACAGGCAACACATTCCAGGGGAAAGAAAGGCACAAGAGACCTCATCTCCCAATACTGATGAGGAGAAGTAGGCAAGAGAAGGTCACTGCCAAACACTCTCAGTTCACCTCTAGGAATATCAGGCTGGTTGAAAACTACTTTAAGATCCTGGACATATTACTTTACCTTAATAGGAAACATCATTGAAACAACATATGAAACATCAGTGGCACATCACAGTTTGGGTAGTGAGAAAGGCTCATTAGCCACAGATGAGCCAGTAGATCCTGCACAGTTAACATGGGCATTACTAAATACTGCAGAAGCAGCTCAAAGCAAGAAAGCTCACCAAGGGATTACTGACGATTTCGCTCCCCTTGCCATAGGACTGTGAACCTGAGAGGACATGCTGAAGCCTCTGTCACTGCTGGGCGGTTTTGCATCATGTTTCAAGATAGACAGCTCTGCACAGGCCTTAGCTATTGTTCAGAGATTCAAAGCTCAGCAAAATAACTCTCTTTTATGCTTAGCAGGGGAAGACAAGGAGTCAAGCAGAACCACCATCCTGAAACAGCACAGACCAAGCAAACAAAGCACAAAATGAAGGAACAGACCAGAGGCAGAATTCCTCTTTGGTCTGCAGCATCCTGCAATACCTTCCCCAGCCCAACCTCACTGATGTAATCCACAACTCCTAGTGCCCACACAAATAGAGGCTGTCTGCTCTAAGCAGCTGTGCCCCAAAGAGGAGTAAGAGCTCCCAAAGGGAATTCATCGTCACTCTGCACCATTCTTTTGTCTTCTACACACCTGTAAGTACCGCTGAGAAAACTCAAGCCTGTAATGGCTGTTGGGTGCAGTTCAAGCACACTCCTGGCAAGCAGAAACATGCAAATGGCTTTGCACTGGATCTCAGTGCCTTGTTCCATATGAGTACTTTTATGTTTCCACCTTTATGTTTCCTTGACTTGAAAAGCATCCTGAACTAGCAAGTGCCTTCTGCACCTAAGGCAGCTGCCTGTTACAACACAGGAACCAGTGATCAGGTCACAAGACCATTTGTTTGAAGAGTTTCAGAGTACTGAGTGCTATCAGAAGCATCTTAGTCCTCACTATGTTTTACACATGATGTTTTTAACAGACTTGGGACAGCATCAAGCATAAAAATGCCCTCCATCATTCTTTTTTTTCTTGAATCCCTTGAAAAAGCAGATTCCATTGTCTACAGTCATGGTGCTGAGGTCAAGGACTTCACAAAATAGTGTCATGAAAAAATAGAAACAATTTACATAAAAATAGTAAAGCCTAAAAAAGTCAATGATGACCATGACATAAACAGATCAGACTTGTATACCAATGAGGGAGACAGCTTAAGTCCTTCCTGTAAAGGTGCAATTTCATCATCAGTTCAAGCTCCTTTTAATCCAAACTGAACTGGTTTGCCTTAGAGGTGTCACTTCTCTGGTTTACTGATGTTTCCTCGGTGATAACATATAAGCACAAGTGTTTAGTTAGAGGAGTCCTAGACAGGCAGGAGCCATGAATCAACTGGATGCTGTCCCAAGATAATGGATCTGTTATCCAAACTTAGTCTTATTCTGAGAGCACACACTTTATCACTAGAGTGCTGGGAAATTTCAAATCATGCAGATGATATCAATCTTCATTTTAAGATGATACTTTTTTCAAATTATGAGTCTGAGGTGAGAAGAGAAATACTACAAATATTTCAGCTTCTTCCACTGTGACCAGACCATTGCAGTTTAGCTCTCCAGATGGCTATCATAGGGCAGTGATGCTTGGTCTTTCACTCCTAAAGTTGACACACTAATCCATGAACTGGATCCGATGACACCAGCCCCTCTGTACTCTCTCACACCAGACAAAGCTGAGCTTCCGAACCCCCGACCCACAAGCAGTCAGGAAAAAAGGCAACAATAATGCAGATGCAGGTATTAAAACAAAGGAAGAGACTGGCATAAGAGGGTACACAAAGCCTTGGCTGGATCCTGAAGCAAACTTCACCACATCACTGACCTCCACATAGCCAGCTTGCCCCACTCAAAGGCTTCACATCTATTATACTCATTCACTGAGAAAACACCCTCCAGACATCTGAGACATGTCTCTGTTATGCTTACTAGAACTTATTAATCACAGCAAATGCTATCTATAGAACACACACATTAATGAACAGCCAGCTCAGCAGCATGAGTTCTGGAACAGAGTCAGCACAGTACAGAAGTGCCACCAGTTTGTTACAGGAAAATGAGTACCACAGAGATCATTGTAAGTGTGTAGTTCAACAGACAAAAGATTGGGAAGACAAGCAAGTTATCTGAATAGGAATTCTACAAACTGAGTTTGATACTGGGATTGCAAAGCACTGCAGAGCTCTGTGATCCACATCACTCCATGAAATCCATGCAAATAGTATATTTTGTAACAACTCCAATTTTACTGTGCTTGGGTTACTCTTCCACTGAGAATCATGGAAGTGGGTAAGAGAAAGTCAGTCAGCAAAAAAAGGGGAAATAAGAATATGCAATACTCTCAGAAAATTATATGTACACTGCTTGTTCACAACAGCAAGCTAAAAATTTCTTCATGTGCTCCACCAGAACGGATTCTCTATTGAGGCCATATTAGCTTTGGTGGTTTGCTAATAGTGTTTTTAGTGTTTTGGGGTTTTTATTCCCTACATGCCAAACAGCTTCTACAACAGCTGCTTGTTGACAAAAATGAAAGAAATGCAATTGTGCAGAACACTCTGCACTGTCACAACAACTTCCCAAACAAAATTTCTGTTAAAAATAATTTGAGTATTTTGAGCTCCAGAGCACTTACAACCTATACAGCCAGTCCCTTCACTTTTACATGTGTGAACTCCAGTACAACCCTCAGTTAAACACCTTTAGGCTAAGCTCTATAGGAACTCTCACTCTGAGATTCCCCAGCACTTATCAAAAAGGAACATTGCTACCTCCCACACAATAGCTTCAGTACTCTATTAGACTTTTCAGAGAGTCTAATGAGCAGACCAGGACAGGACTTTTCCAAGTCACAGCTGAGAACCCCTCCCCACTCCCACAGTACCTGGCTGTGGTAGGACTTCCTCTCTAAACCTGTAGGGAGATGAAGTAATATGACAGGGATATCAAGGCAGTGGAGCTCCACATCCTACCAACTCATCTCAACACTATCAAATTCAATAGAAGACTCATACACACAGCATTATCTTTCTTGAGCTAAGTACAGTTGATCTGTGTTGCACACAGAAAACAGGAAAAGAAGTCTTGGTTTAATGACAGTGAAAACATATATGGTTTTTCAGTTTTATAAACCGTTTAGTATGACACGAAATCATGAACATTGCTAACTACTGGGATGATCAAAGCATGCCACCAGCTAACAGGGTACACAACCAAACAAGGATATCACAAACTATGAACACCAAATGTAAATCCACTTGTGCTTAAGACACCATTTACTGAATTCTTACTGCCTTGAGTCCTCAATATCATAGCAGCTATCAACTACCAAGATACGGAACAACAATCACTGATTCAGTGTAATTACCAGCTTCCAGAACAGAACAGAATGTCTACTATACAGCTTTCATTTAGATCAAGTAGCACTTGACATTGAAACTTCACATTCCACATGACAAAATCTTACCTTATAATTGCTGGAATTTACCCAAGAAGTGGCCAGTCCATCAACCATTTTATCCAGCATAGTCTGATCATGTTCAAGATCAGCTGACTTCTGTTTATCTGAGAAATAATCTATCAATTCCTGGCCAACCTGAAGTCTTTTTCCAACATCCTTCTGCAGCACCTGTGCTAAGCAGTACTCCATACTGGGCTCCATAGTGTCTCAGGAATACAGCACCAGTCAGAAAGCCAGAGGGCAGCAGGGCCAAAAACTCCCTCTACAAATGTACACAGGAGGTCGCCTCTTTCTTCGATGAAGGTTACTGAGGGCCTGGGTTTCAAAGATGCAATTCTGAGAATGGCAACAATGCACCATGTGTGTGTGGACAGCAGCTGGCAGGATATTAAAAGTCCAATTTAAATAACTAGTGAGAGATGAAGCAACGAGCAGCGCTGTACAGTTGAGTCTGCAATAAATCCCAATTCAGCAGTCCATTCTGAAAGAAATGAGAAAAAACAGTATTATAGGTTAAATTAAGACTGAAGAAAAAAAAAGATTGAAAGCATGTCACAAAATAGGTTATTCATATACAGCTGCGAGGCTGTGGTAAGTCAAATACGAGCAGCATTGGTCTATTTTAAGGAATCAAACAAGGTAGGTCAGGTCAAAAACCTTTGGTTATTCTTTACAATAGCAGTTACCTATCAGTTCCCTGGAAATTTTAGCGACAGACAGTAAATTTGTAGCTTAAAGTAACAGCTGATTAATAATCAGTATTAGTGCAACTGCCACCCATCCACCCAGAAAGGTGGGGAGAAAATCCTTAAGCAGGTCACCAGGAAAACCTATCTACTTTAAGTGAAAGCAGGAAGAGGTCTGGATCCTGTTTTGACTGCTGGTGTTCAGCAACCAATGTCATCAGCTGGTCAGCAAGATAAAGCACTAACACAGGGCTCCAGGAATGTAAAATGATCAGTTTACAAAAACTAGGTGCTCAAGCTGTTTCCAGGCTGAATTCTGTTACATCCCAACTACACGTGTCCAGGAAACAGCATTCACTGGCACACTCTAAATGCAGTTCTGACAACCAAGGCCACACACAAGGAAGGTCAGGCCAGATTTTGCTGCCACTCAGAGGCACAGCACAACCTCAGAAGCTTTTGGCTTATGCAAAAAAAAAAAAAACCAAAAAACTACTGTATGTTTGGGTTCTGGTTATGTTCTTGAACCCTAGAAACTCTCTTGTCCACAGACTTCATTAAGGACATTTTTTTATCCCTCCATCTGCAGCCAAACGAATCCCTCCAGGCATCCAGGGAACAGACTAAGGGCCTGTCCTCCACCTTCCCACAGGCCAGGGCTCCTGATTTCACCACAGTGCTTCCTGAAGCACTCCCTCATCACAGGTTAGCTGTTTTAGGAAGCGAGTGATGAAACCCCATGGTGTCTTTTTGTTTCCTGGCTAATAATACCCAAAGCTAAAAATCTGCCCTACTTTTTCCGCCAACATGAGGAAAGCAGGTCAAGCTCAGAGTAAGGGAAGAGGTTGTGCAGCAGACACCTGGTTCAATAAACAACTGGAAGGAAGCTGGAGGCACAAGTTTGCTAATTGGAAGCACTGGGGCAGCAAATCTAAATACCTTCTGTTTGAGCAAACAAGGCCTTCACAAAGGTCTTAATAAAGCAAAGCGGACCTGTCAGCAGATGAGATGCACACAAGAACCCCAGCCTGGAAACAAAAGCACCCGTTCCACAGCAGACTGTTCAGTTCATTATCCCCATCCTCCTTGGCCACATCTTACCACAACCAAGCACAGCATCTAGATCCAGCTCTGAGAGCTTCAGCTTCCCTAACCCTACAAGCATTGCCACACATGTCCCAGCTTCCCACACTGGTTGTGCAGGAGTCACCAGAGTGCAGGTCCCTCCATTCCAGGCAGCCAGCTCAAATCCCCACTGGCTGATGGGCATCAAAACTGGTTCTGTAAACCAATGGACTCACCTCAACCAACTGCCAGGCAAATCCTACCCTGAGCCAGAAGGGATTGCTCATGCCTGTACACTAAGCTCCCTCCTTTGCCAGCAAAACCTCACCCCCAGAGCAGCAAGGAAGCCTTAGCTACTGCACACACAGCACCTCAAGCTTTGAGTTAGTGCTGTGACAGATTACTGCTTGTTAACGCTACCCCAGCCTAAACCATCTCAAGGACACACAGAACTCTCACCATTTCAAGTCACCTCAAGAGGGATTTGATTTTAAATTCTAAAAATGTCAACACCCCCTCTAATCAGTACTCTTAACACCTTTATTCTTTCTAAAATAAAGTTCCAAACTAGAAGGAAACATTGCCTTTTTTATTGCATCTTCTACTGATGCTACAGTTTCTCAGTTGGTCAATTTAGCACCAAATCTGAAAGAAGCACTCTGAGCTTTCCCGTCCTCAACCAAAATGGTTCATGTCATGGCACCCACTCCTGTGGCAGCACAGGCACAAAACCAGAGCCACATCCACAATTGTATAAGCACAGCAAATGTTTTCATCCAGGTCTCCCTGTCTGCAGCTTTGAATACTGGCCCCTGCCCTGCCCTGCCCTCTAGCACCTGCTGGTCTTGCTCTTTGCTGCAGACACTCCACTTAAGGGAGACAGTCTTACATACAGCAGTGTCTAAATATCCAGTGGAAGGATTTTCACATAGCAGGGAAGCATTTTACTGAACATTTTGCTAGCACGGAGCTACTGGAGAAGAGACAGGGAACTGGTATTAAACTGCTACTACATTCTAGCTGAAACCCTTCAAGTTAGCTGAGCAGTTTGTTTCTGGACTCCAGAAGCTGCACACATGTTCAAAAGGGAACTCTTCTGTTAAACTGGATAGATGGTGAAGAAAGCCTTACTGCTTTTAAAATGCAAATGTAGAACTTGCTTAAACTTGAAAATTCAGATTACAGAAGGGTGTGAGTGAGTGAGTGCTAGCTACCATAGAATAGCCATTTTTTATTAACATCACACAGAGGCAAGTCCCAACACATCCAGAAACCATCAGCTGGCCATACTGCCATGAGAAATGAGCATTCAAAGTGTCAGGTCCGCCTTCTATGTCGTTTTCATTAAAGTGTTTATAAGTCTCTGCCTATAAGCACAGAAACAATCTTTAAAGCAAATTAATGTCAATAAATTTCTCTCTATGCTCCTCGCTTTTTAAACACATGAAGGAAGGCATAGGATAAAAATCATGGTGCACTGTAGAAGAACAAATTTGTGTCACAACTTTGAGGACTGAAGCCTGAAGAAGATCCACTATACATTATGGCACTGCTATCAAATGCATACAGGGAAGAAGAGCCAGAAACGTCTTAGAATCCTGGGGAAAACAGTAATAGCCAAAAAGAAAAGCTCAATGAGGCTTGCATCTACCAGCTAACAGTTGTTTAAGTAGCACTTTTCTAAAAAAAAAAAAAAAAAAAAAAAGCTTTTCTATACATATTAGGAAGTCTGTTGACGCCCCTCTTCCCAAAAGAAGGAAGTGGAAAAAACACCACCTGGGAAAAACAAGACCCAAGCTGACAAAAAGATTAACCTGCCAGACAATGAAGCATATGGCTGCTGCATCCCATCAAGTCTGCAATCATCTGGGCAGATGCTCCCCACATAACAAGTTTTGAAAAACACAAAAGCACAATCTCAGCCCAAGTGGTCTACTTCTGTTCCTGGACTTTTCAGGTAGCTAATGTTACAAGATATAACAATTTTGGACAGGGGTGTTGAGTACAACCTCTTCCCACAGAAGAACAGTCATGCAGAACTCAAAATTAATAACTCAGTGGCACAGGTCCTGTTTTTGGAGCTCCTCCAAGTTTTGAGAAGGGTTGCCAGTGTAAGCTCCAGAGCAAGGGTGTTCTCCAATCCTCCTCTAAGCCTTGTAGTCTGCCCTTAAAGAGACAGGCTAGGCTCAACATGTAGACAAAATAATCCAAGAGAAAAAGCTACCCCAATTCTGTCATTGAAAAAACTTCTCTGTTTCATTAATAAGCCATCAAAACCATGTGCTTCGTAACACCCAAATTTTCCATCAACAGCTATCCAGCAGAAAGCTGCTATAGAGAGGTTTACGTTTAATGCCACCTTGGAGCTCAAAATGATGAACTTAAAGGGGAAAGCTGACAAAGACCAAACTGCCCAAAGTTACTCAGCTTAGATATTACTATATAACAGCATAAAAGCTGATACAATTCACAGTAAAGCAACTGGCTCGACACATAGAATAAATTAATCCAAACAAAAATAAGGAAATACTTGTTACCTAAGATGCTGTGGCAAATTTAAACCAGGTCCTTAAGTCAAAGGTTTTTTTCAGCACTTAGAATACCAGTGACTAAGTGAAAGTGCATGATTTGCAATTCTCAAGTAAGACTTTATCTTAGGATAACTTCACAAGAAATTCTGAATCTTCTTCCTCTTGCAAGGAAGGAAACCTGAAGCACATAAAAAATGCATTACTGCTCTCTTAGGGTCCTGCCTATCCTTGGGAGTTCTTCCAATGTAACTATTTGACTTTAAAAATTATGTTCCACTCTCTTCTGCTCTAGACATCAGGTTATCATCTTTGTCATGTTTCACTGTCATCTCCATTAGCCAAAAAGTCAATGCAGTCCATAACCTCCCCAGACAAGTGCTCCAGACACAAGCATGCAGAGACAAGCCTCTTGCTGCCACTCACAATCACTGGAGGCAAGAGCCAGCACCACTCAATAACCAGCTCTTTCCAGTCATCTTCCTGAAGGTATCTCTAAACTTCCAGCCAGCAAGCTTAATTTGTAACCAACTTGTAAACATGACCGCACTCTTCTGGTGCCTTTTTATTCTGCACATGGTTAGCTGTAGCCCAACAGCTGTAGAAATAATACAGCAACGCAATTGTACCAACAAGCCTCCTTCTTCACAGGTCACAGAACCTAATTGCACAGTCACTTCAGTTTAAAATTAGTTCAAGGTATATTCAACAGACTTTGACTTTCCACAACAAAGAACTCTCCTCCTTCAGGAGATCTCCACCTTAGCCAAATGGAACAATTTTTTCAAGTATAAAAGCAACTAGCATGCAGCCTGCAGTAGTTCACCACGTCTGCAAGGTGGGCAGTGTAAACACATAACTAACTTGGTTTGCCAGCCAAACCCCTTGAGCAGGAAGTTCAGAGCTATCAGAACAGCACCTGGAAACCACATGCAGCAAAGACTAAGCGGAGATCTCATCAGCAAGGCAGTGTCAAACTGCAGCTCTGCAGGAAGGGTGGAAGTTCTCAGCCCTCTGTCCACTTCTCTATTTTTGCTTCCACCAGTACAGAGGGGATTGCTGTCAGGCCTCTAAGTATTACAATCACCAAGCACTCAATAAAAGCTACTCTTCCCTCGGGTGCGCAAGCAGCCATGAACAAAGCAGCTCAAAGTGTGCTCGCTCTAACGCGGAGAGAAGGAGGTGGCAAGAATAACATCAAGTGTCCTACTTGAAGAAGAAAGCAACATTTTCCTGGAGTCAAAGGGAGTTTGTAGGAAACATCCACTCAGCAACTGACACATGGGCTCACCCAATTGTTCACCTGTATCCATAAGTAGGCAATAAAGTTTCTTTAGTGCCAGGGAATATTACACAACCACTGTGATTGTTTTAAATCATTATTTAGTGTTGCCCTGTACTTGAGCCTCTCCCTAATCCAAAGATGGTATCTTAGATTTCCAGACTGACAACTCATGCTTCTCTAATTAGCTGGCGGGACAGCCCCATGCTTATCTCCCTGTACCAAGTGTCTCTGGCAGCACTGATGCACACGCCCCATGCAGTAACTTTAACTGTCCTCAGACAGTGCCAGTGCTACCACTTCTCAGTCCAACCTTGCTGATAAGCAAAGCATTGACTCGGTGGATGCAGTTTCTTTTCAGGAAGGTCTTCAAAGCAGGGTTTCTTTGTCTTGCCACAGTGATGGCCACACTAAGCAGTGTAAAACTCTACTGCTGCAGGTAGTTCATCCTTGGAAGAGCCAGGCCTGGCTGAAGGCTTGCTAGGACTCTGCTAAATACTTGCTGGTCTTCAAACTTGCCTAGAGTCTGTTAAGGGGTTCATATTCACAGGTACAGACAGTAACCAACCTACATCAGGGCACAACTCCACTGCCATCAGGAAAACTGAGGCAGATTTCTAGAATGAAGAGAGTTGAAAGACTTCATAGTTAGCTTAAGCTAACTACGGCCTTCTATCCCATACACAATCCTTCTAGGCCAGATGCTGGCTGGGAAAGTTGCATTACCTAGCCTGGGTAAGATGAGAGATTAGTTCAGATAGCAGAAATTCTTATGCCTCCACTAAGGGTTTACATTGCTGCCTGGGTAACTGAACACCTCACACAGAGCTACCAATTTCAGCAATGCAACAATCTTCAAAAAAATCTCCTCAGTAATGAAGCTGCAGCAAATCAAGACAACTCACAGGTCACCTCAATGTGACTCCAATACCCTACACTAATGAAACCACTTTGCAGAGTAAGAGTAACCCTTCCAGAGCAGGGTAGAAAATGAGATGAGCTTTAACATCTTTTGTTTTCCTAATACAACCCCTCTCTGAAATTAGTTTGGGTTTAACTCTGTCTGAGACCAAGGACAAGTCTAGAATGAGCTTTCAAGGTCTCCTTCCTTTTTAACACTTCAAGTGCCAAGATGCAGCTCAAAATACTGCAATGGCAGGAGCTGTTCTGTGTGGATTCCCTCTTGGAGACACCTCAGCTCATGGTTCAAAGGTAATGTACTACAAGCAACTTGTTAGGGGCCTATGGGACCAGCGGCAGGAAGGATACACGACTGTTATCATGACACTTAATTCTGTGAACAGAACTTGAGTTTTGAGTTAATGTGTACGAAAATATCCTCCCTGTTCTTCGCTCTAGAGATCTGACCTTATCTGAGAGCCTGCAGACTGCAGCTCTGACACTGTGGGACCCCGGCACACAAACCATACAGCACTGACTCTACAACTTCCAGCTTGGCTCCGCAAGGTGTCCGAGCCAAGGGTGCACAAGATTCCCCCCAAGGGGTTGTGGCGGCATCCCAGAAGAATGGAAGTGGCATCAGCCCTCTTTCTACAGCAACTAGGAGAGCAGGACAAAATTTTCCAGTCACATCCTAACCCTCTCCTCCACAATCCAGCAGGAATATTGGATCATCTGGAAAAAAACAAGGAAGAATACTTTTACCTGTAGTCTTATGGGTAAAATGCTAAGCAAGGTTTGGAAGCAGAACACTACTGAGAATTAGAGCAGTGACCCATCATCACTTGCAGTTTGCTGGCAGGACAAGTGGCCTCACAGAACATCTGAATCTTGTAATCTCTCTTTGCATCGTGATTGATGAAGTCCCTCGGGCTAAGATTACTAATTTAGGCAGTCCTCAAGACAGAAAGCATCTCCTTCTTGTACATCACTTGAAGAAAAAAGTAGTATAATACCACCTTCCTATTTTACAGACAGGTATAGGGTAGGAATTCAGTGTTTTCCACAGAGTCACTGCAAAGCAAGTCTCCAGTGGCAATGGGAAAGTGAGAAAACACTTTGGGAAAAGAAAAAAACTTCACGTGCTGGTACAGGATCTGAATAACTGCATTTTAAAGAGAGCAGTGGGTTTGACATAAATTTCTTACTCCAGTCCTCCATCACCTTGCTATTCCTACTGATATACAACTGGCTAATGACACAGACGTCAGTTTTTGTGTAAAAGTCCAAGCCAGAACTATCCCGGAAGGAGGTCCTTGAGAGACAAGTGCTTCTAGTAAAATGACAGGCTGGAACAGAAAAATAATACAGAAGATCAAACCTTGGGTGCAAGCCCTCAAGGGACACTGGCTGTGGGATGCAGCAGTTTGCAAGTCAACAGTTTTAGCAGAAGGTTATTTTCTTGGTCTCTCTTCAGGCTTTCCAGCTAATGCCCATCTCTCTTCTTCTCTAAGCACAAGCTTTTTTGCATAACAAAACAGGGGTCTTTGCTTACCCCGTTCTCCAGGGCAGCCACAGAAACTCTTGGCCAAGGAGAGGAGAACGAAGCAGCAGGATTTCAACTGCTGACAGGGGAGGGAGTAGAAGCCAGCACCTAAAATCAGTTCAGCTCCAGGGAGAGGAAGAACGGTTACCCTCTACACTCAGGCATAAGCAGATTCTACTCAGCCTGGCACTTGCAAGTGCACAGAAGTGGATGGCCAAAGAAATCCCTCAGCAGTGGCTGCAGGGGAGTACAGAAAGCCACCACGACACTTTAGGGTAATATAAAACAGTGGGTGGACGAAGCACAGGACAAGGAGGAGCAGAAAGAGGTTTTATTTGACAGCACCATGAATTGGGCTGAACCCTAGTAATAGTTGAAATAACTTCTGACCTACGAAACCACCTGCATGTAAGAGGCAGAGACACACCTGCAATTCCTCCCTTCTGCTCAGCAGCACTTTCAAATACCTGTCAAAATCTGACTTTATTTTGATCAGATCTCTGCCTCAGCAAATTACTGTTGGTTCAATTTGGCTTTCTGAAAGATCCTGGAATCTAAAGTATCTACAAGCAAAATGTAAAGAAAGGGCTACAGATTAAGCCTGAAATACTGAAATGCTGCATAAAGGACTGGCCTGGTTAGGCTGTTCAGTCTGTTATCCTAGTGGCGGTGGAAACAAATTAGAGGTTTTAAGTCTTCCCACTCACAATAAACTAATGATGATGACGCTTCTCTAATAATTAATTTTGTGGCTCCTACTTGTCATACTTGTTTCTGGATGCAGAATGGACATCTCCCTCCTTGCAGAGCCAAACATGCAGAGATTTGATTAAGGGGCAGAACAGGAAGCCAGATGAACTCAAACACTAACCATGCATTTAGATCAAATCTCTTGGAGAGAACCTGCAGCCTCTCAGACAAAACTCATTTGTTGCCCTTCTATAACTTGAATAGTTAGAACTCCATCCAGTTCATTTGGGTTTTGTGGTGCAGTTTTTTTTCAGGTGTAAGAATGCTAATTCTGACAGAGAGGAGAAAGTGAACTTTCCCATATATGACAGACCCAGACACCAGTGCAGTGCAGAATGCCAAGAAACACGTATGTGCCTCAGTATCCCACTGTGCAAAGCTCATAACCAGCTCACATCAGGCTTTCACTCGGCTTTCAGAACTGGTAACAGGTTGGTCCAGTGGACAAGATCCACACCACTGAAAGAGCTCTAAGGAAACACATAATGCAAGATTCAACACTGAATGGTGTGATGGAAATGGAGCAACAGAGCACCATGAAGTGGACACCATCAAACAGTGAGGTAAGGCTAAAGATGCACATCACTGTCACATCAACCTTCATCAAGGAAAGAAGCAAACCCCTTTCCTCACAGTCAGACTGCTTAGAATTTATTCAAGTTGCAGTCTGAAGAAATTAATAGATAAGGACAGTCCATTTTATTAGCTCAGGTGATGGACCTTTCTATACTCGCCAGCATTTTCTCCTGCACTGCACTGGCAATCACTGCTCTAAGATGTGCAGGAGCTGTCAGAATCCAGGAGGAGCTTCAATTACAACTGCCAGCCAAGGAGGCGTGAACAGCAGCAAGCCCCATCCAGGCACACCAACAAGATTTCCAGCCCTAGTCTAGGCAAGACCCGAGATAATGAGACACTCAGGGTGACACATGAGCCTGATCCAAAGTCATCTGAGGCCAGAAGGGACCTGTAACGGCAGTCCATAAGCTTCAAAGCCACATTACTCTCACAAAAACCCATGTGTAGGTTGAAATGGTGAGGTACATGCAGGGAAGGCCACTACTTTATCCATCTGAACATTTCGTGTCCAGCCTCTTGAAACTTCTTCTGACCTGCCCCTGACACAGAGGTTGTTGAGAGCTCCTCTGTAAAGGACACCTTGCCTTCATCCTCCTCTGTGATGCTGTAAATCACTACAGAAGTGGCCAGACTTGCTGTCAGCTCTCATCCTCTTAACATCCAACAGCCCTGACCAAATTGCCTGATAGATAGTGAAGGATTGATTAATATGGGAGAAACAGTGACATTTCATTTCAGTTTGACTTTTGCTGTTTAAACATATGGTTCTCTTAATACCTAAGCTGTAGCATAGATTTAAGATTCCCATAGAACCTCAAAGATGCCTGGAGGACCAACTCATTCAACCACAGACACTCTCTACAGCTGTACTTCTGGGGAACATCACGTGAACTAGAGAAACATTTCCACCTCCAAACCTTGCTGCTCTATCACTTTTAACGCCGCTTGTTATCAGCTAAGTGAGGCAAGGCTGAAGTGTATAACTCCGCGGCATTTTGCTTCTCGAAACAGAAACTTTTGAAGCTGCTTGACAAATTCTAAGGACTTCAGGGGAATGTTGCAGGCATCAGTACGAAAAAAATCTATTTGTGTTGGCAGCAACTTAAAAAAAAATTAAGCAAGTAAGACTATGAAACACAGGGAGAATCACCCATGATGATATGTCATTCCTCTGTCCCTCTCGTAACTTCCAGGCTTCAGTCCCACTGACAGGGTTCACCAGAGAAAACAAGCAAAGGCTCGACTTTGCCAAACCCCAGACTGCAGCACAAAGGCTTGTTCCACACAGTGAGCTATGTTGCCACGACAAGGAAGACCCTGAATATGACAGTACTGCAGTTCCCTCCTGCACCTGGGTGTAGTCCTTTACTCAAGAGAAAGCTGACTCCTATTGCAAGTTCTCAAACATACCCCCTCTCCAGCTGCAAGCCTCTTAAATCCAACTCAGAATCCCACATGGAAGCAAATACCTGCACTTCCAACATCCTTCCAAGAACTAATCTAAGCATTACTGAACTAAACGATGGATCTGTGTCTCCAAGTGAGAATACTTTGATTTGTCTTCAACAGTGCCATGGAGCATCAAGAGGAGCACAGAACAGAGATGCAACTGCTCAAAAGATGCAGAGAAATGGGCTGCACTGCTCAGCAGCAAAGCAGACTAAGACATATTTGTCTCTGATGCTGGCACAAGTGCTGGGCTGGAGACCACATCCCTGCTCTATTAACACTGGCTTGGCACATGCTACTTTACTTAACCCTTGTCTCCTCTTCTAAACACTGACTTATGAAATAAGTCCACATGGGACAGAGAGATCTATTGGTCAGAACAACCCACACACCTGGGGAGCCTCTGCGCTACTCCACCACAGGCTTCCCAGACAACCCTGAGCCTGTTATCCTGCCTCAGTTTCCCACATCCTTGCCAAGCGGCTGTGCAGGGTACTGGGGAAGGAGGCAGCCTTACCCTTCCTCACCGGTATCTTTAGATATATAATATTAAAAACACCTTAAGCCGAGCCCACACGGGCCTGCAACATACATAATTACATTTTATTTTCTCAGATACAGTATCTCCCTGAAGCGTTTCTGCAGGATTTGTATAATGACCAACACACCTCTTCGCACAAACTCATAGTTCTGACCCAACTTCCATTAAAAATGCTGCCACAAACAAACGAAGCAGAGCACGGCATGTGGACAAAGGGGCCAAGCACAAGGGCTGAATCCACCCAAACCACACGATGCTTTCGGGAGCACAGCAGCCTCAAGCGTTAGCAAAGCCCCGCGCGGCTCGCTGAGCGCAGCACGGCCGCACCTCCCTCCCTTCGCCGAGCTGTCTGCTCCAGCGGGGACCCTCGCGGGGACCCCCTACTCTGGCACGGCCCCGGCACCGCCGCTCCCGCACGGCCGCAGCTCGGCGGCCCCAGGGCGGGGGGCCGAGGGGCGGCCCCGCGCTAGGCCCCGGCAGCCCCCGCAC
>VZTZ01001710.1:1100640-1116043 GCA_013400955.1 Drymodes brunneopygia
CCGCGCGTGTTTGTTAATGGGAACGCCGCGTGTGTTAACGGGAACGCCGCGCGTGTCAACGGGAATGCCGCGCGTGTTAACGGGAATGCCGCGCGTGTCAACAGGAATGGTGCGCGTGTTTGTTAACGTGAATGCCGCGCCTGTTTGTTAACGGGAATGCCGCGCGTGTCAACGGGAATGCCGCGCGGGTCAACAGGAATGCCGCGCGGGTCAACGGGAATGCTACTCGTGCTCCGCGTTCCCGTCCCCGCTGACCGGCCTCCCGCCACTGCCGCGCCCCCGGCCGCTGCTTGGAGCGGGGCCAGGCCGAAAGCTCTGAGAGGAATTCCCACCCAGCGTGAGGGCTCGGTGCTGCCGTGCGGCTGTGACCGCGCTCTGCCCTCCTTGCGGAGCCCCCGGGGAGGAGCTGCTCCACAGCACCAGAGTGCTCAGGCTGCCAGGGAGCACAGCGGGGCACCTGCTCCAGCCTCCCTGCTACAGCACGGCCATCCCAGAGCACACTCCACACTGTCTCTGGACAAGCTGTTCAGTGCACGGTCACTGCACACTAAAGAAGTTCTTCCTCATGTTCAGGTGGAAATTCCAGTGCATCAGTTTCTGCCCGTTGCCTCTTCTGTTGCTGAGTACCACCGAGCAGAGCCTAGATCCACCCTCCTGGCATCCCTCTTTAGATATTTTTACACATGGATGAGGTCCCCTGTCATCTCTTCTGAAGGCTGAACAGCCCCCACTTCTTTCAGCCTTTTCTCACACCAGAGATGCTCTAGTCTCTCCATCATCTTTGTTGCCCTCCACTAGACCCACTCCATGTCTCTCTGTTTTGTGCAGCCCTAATTAAAGGGCTGCATTTAAAAGCAACTGATTCTTTTAAATTAGTTAAACTAAATCACAGAACGATTTGCAGTACTTCCACTCTATAACTGAGGTGAGAATGGGAAATAAATGCCCTGTGCAGAAGCTCTTTACCAAGACATATTTGGCCATCTTCTTCCCTGGGTTCATGACTGCTTTTCTCCTCTTGGTTGTGGGGAATTAACCTGCACGTCCCCTCAAACCACCACTGTCCTCATCCTCTGCACTTGCAGAAGGCATCTGACCTCCGTAGCACTGCAGTTCCCAATGAGCACAGAGTCTGAGCCATCAAAACATGGGAGAGTTCTATGTGGAACAAATGGTTGATTTTCATTCATAATTTCATGAAATAATAATGGCCTTCTCCTTGGCTCACGGTTCTGGCACAGCAATGACTTTTGGCAACTCCCCTCCAAACAATCCTGGGTTTGCCAGTTTGTTCTTTTTTGCCATCAGGCTCCAGAGCAATACCTAACTGCTGCTTTGGGTGAAGCCACTGGCATGGGCTGAGTGTAAAGGCCGGAACAGGCTGCACAGATATCAAGAGAAAGCTGGGAATATTAGATCTTAAAAGGATGCCAGCTCTGAGTAAACTGAAAGCAGGTGATTACAAACCAGCTTTAGAAATTACCATGGTTCTTACCCCCAGGCAGCAGCTAATCTCCTGAGAGCCCTAACTGGCTAAGCACTACCCACAGGAGAGACACAACAGCTCTGCTTCACCTACTGTGGCTTCCCAGTCCCCATTTCCATCTCTGTCTGCTCCCAGGAGAAGCACAGCCCATGTGCCCAGTGTTTTCCCTCCCTGATTGGGCAGTTCTGCAAACACAGCTCCTCCAGTAGTTTGCCCTTCTCCTGTTTTGCAGTCTCCCAACAGCAGCTGAGGACAGAGATCATGGGTACATTAATAAAGCACCAGTCATTCCACTTCATCTGGATCTGCCAGAACTACAGGCAAAGTTCTCTCAGAGAGTCTAGATAGTTCCCTCTCTGTCCCTAAAATACCTTCACATTTCATTCTGAGTAAGAAAATGAGATAAAAACTGAATAGTTTTAAGTTAGGTGAATTATGATAAACAATATTTTGTTTAGTTTTAGTAAGAAATCAATAACTTTGTATCACACATTTATTATTTATTGTGTATCACACATTTGCTGTGAATTTATTCTCTTCAGTATTACAATAAAGAAGCATTTACTTTGGAAATCTCCCAAAAATGCCTTCTGATATAATTGTATGTTTGCCCTTTTTTCACAGATTCTTACTTCTGGTGATTCTACAGTCACTGTTTGGCAGCCTAAAGCTTCATAAAAAATGCTGAGAAATGCAGTTGGCATGGGTTAAAGTATTTTTTCTCCCCTCCTAGGTAAAACTTACACAGAAAATGTAGCTTTTATTCTCTCTTTCGTTGCAAGACTTCAGGAGACAACAACTGCACAAAATTTAGAAGCTTCCTCATTGTGCAACTGACAGATTGTGGACATGGTCTTTCTCTATGTGTTTTCTTCACATTTTTATTTTAAAGCAGGTAAAGTCTCTGCACAGAAATAAATTTGTCACCTAATCAGCCCTAATGTTTGAATTTTTTTCCCTGTTATTACATGACTGTTTCCTTGCTCCCTGCAGAGACTTTTAGAACAGTTTATGCCTTTATTCAAGACCACCAAATTGTTCCATGAGCAGCAGCACTAATGATGCCTGGTTTCTCACAGGTCTGTGCTCTTTGTCCCCCAATCCGCCCTGCTCTCAGCAGCCCTACCTTCCTTTGTGTGGCCTGTGCCACTCCCCTCCAAGGGGACACAGTGGGGTTAGCACAGGGCTGTATCCCCGTGCAGATGGAAGGGCAGCCCTCCATCACAAGGGATCACACCACGCCCGAGCTCCCTCCTGCCTTCCCCTGAGGCTGGCAATGATTATTTCTCCCTTCCATTTCTCATGAAACTTGAGATTTTTTCCTCCCCCCTAAACACTGAGAAGGAAAAAGGAGGGGGTTAGCCTGACAGTTGAATAGAAGCAGACAGACAGACTGGTCACATAAGCCTCGTTTTCATTAGGAAAAGTCCAAAATACATTGTAATCTGCAGGTTTTCTTCCAACTTTTTAAAAGAAGGAGGTGAAAACATTGTTCTGATTCTTGCCCTTTAGGTTTCCTAACATTAATCTCAGTATTCTTTGACTGTGCTCTCGATTCCATGGCGCAGCCCCTCAGCTTTCCCAGGGCCATCACTCTGCATTAGTTCTGGCACAGCAGTGACAGACCTGCACATCCATCGCCTGCGACAGCTCCCCATGGAAACCCACCGTGAAGGCACGGCAGGATACCCCAAGGGCAACCCGATCTGAGCTCCTGGGTGGAGTCCAGTCCGCAGGGATAACTCAGCTTCTCCAAAGTTCTGGTATAGGTAACAACTGTGCTATTGCTAAGGAGTCCTTGGGGATTCATTCTGGGGTGCAGAGAGGATTCTCTAAATGAAGGAAATTGAAGTAACCCCTGGAGGAGCTGCTACCATCACATGAGTCTGCTTGACCAGGCCTTCACTACCAGTGCCTCAACAGCAGGCATTTGGTAGTATCCTTACCCATTACATACCTTTAAAAAGGTATTTTTTACTGAAAGATCTCCATTTACTTACCTGTCTCCAAAACAAAGAGACCAGTGCAGCAGAAAGGTCTCCTGAGAGGACACTGCTCCCAGTGAAGCTGCATGTATCTCTCTAATCAGTCCACCTGCAAAGTACCCTGTTCCCTGCTTGTTGAGAAAGGGCTGATTGGACACAAGGAGCTGTGTGCTTATACATGTGCAAAACAAAGCACAGCCCATCTGCAAGCTGAAAGAAGTGATGAACTTATGGACATCTGCAGCAAGGGCACAGAAAGCTCTAAGTAAGGGCAAAGCAAAGTCAGAAAGCTTTTGAAAATAAAGAAATGTAAGTATAGTTGAGCTTTCAATTACCAACACTGCTCTTTCAAATAAAAACACATCAATAAAACTAGTGGGAAACAGATGGATGGACTGGATCTATTTCAGCAGAAGCACTGCCTATACCTGAATGACCTGCTCTTCCCCTTTCCTTCAGGGCCCTTTTGCACAACATCTGCTCAGGAATCTGAGAGCCTGGTGCTTCAAGGAGAAATGTTTTTATTTATGAGTGACAGTATGATGATGTAGCTGCCCATAACAGCAGAGGACAGCAGTATCAAAGCCTGGCTGTCCCTGGGTTGCTTTCCCAGAGTTGAGCACACTGCTATGCAGGCTTAGCCACATTTCCTTTATGTACTGTCCCAACTTGACTACTTGCATGGCTGAGAGAACAGCTTCGCTTGACTCAGTGAAGCACTGCATCTCCTCCTTTGCCATCTCCTGCACACATCACCTGCACAGCCTTGTGCCGTGCTGAGGAGAAGGCTGGACTGCTGCTGGCACAAATACCATGGGCCAACATGAGGTGAAGTCCAAGTACCCAACTTCTGAGTGCTGCTGATCTCACTCTGGCACAGGCCCCCCTGTGTGACTGACCTCTTCTACCCCTCCCTTACCTGGGAAACAGGGAATAAACTCCTCGTCTATACTGCATGAGAACAACACCTGAAAACAGGAAAAGCACAAGTACTTCAGATCAACGTGAAATTTAATAATTCCTCGTTCTTTCCTTTGCACATGACAGTTGTCACAGCCCCAGATTTGAGCACTTTCAGCTCACATAATGTGCTCCCACACCACTATCTTTAATTGGCACTTTCCTGCCAAGCCTCAGCATTTTGCATCGGACATTTCCCACGTGAGAGCTGCCACGAACAAAGCATCCCACTGACCCACTTAACTCCCACGTGAAGGCACATGAAGCTTCGCTTCAGTCACCAAACAGAAAAGAAAACACAAGAGCAGAAGGTTTTGATTAAAGGGAAATGAGCAAATGGCTTCAAGGCCCATTGTGTGCACACAGGCACATCTGTGTGTGTTCACTCCTTGCAGACATTTGGCCACCCAAGGAGAAATATCCTGCACAAAGCAGGTAGGCCTCAGGCAGGGTGAATTGGGTTGGATTTGAGATTTCCCGTTGGCAGGAAGGTCCTGTGAGCCATGCAACATCCCCACAGGCTTCTTTCCCTGACCTGGAGTGGCTGCCTCCAGGGACGCAAGGAATGGTTCATTCTCCCTGACCAAACATCAAGGAAGGTATCAATTAGTGTTCATTGTGGCACTCTTTGTTTTGTGACCAGAGCCTGAGCTGAAACCCCCCAAAACTGAACACAGGCTACTGGCAACAGTTTTCCATACTTTCTGAGCTGTGCTAGATTTAATGCAGTAGCCTGGAAGATCACCCCTGGTCTTACCAAGGCATGGGCACCACATCTTATATTTGCACCAGAGACTGTATTTTTCCTGGCTGCCCTCGGGCCTCTGGGAAGAGACATTTACAGGTCAAACTTACGAGAGTCCTATTTTGTCTTGCACTTAAATTTACATTGAACAACATTTCATCCCCATTTCCGCTTCCCTCATTGTTTCCCACTTACACTGTTCCAAATGGATTTACCTCTTCCTGTGCTTGCTCTCTGTGGTCATCTGCTGATATTATTTTATCTTTTTTCCACCATCCAAACACAATTATGCTCATATCTCCTTCTTTTTTATACTTGCACATTGCACATGCACATACCTTACCAGCAGGGGTTCTTTCAATATTTGAAAAACATTTCCTTTTCATCCTCACCCAAATATTAAGCGAACTGGAAAGTGACACATCAAGGTTAGGAATGCAGTCTGCTCCTGACAAGGAAAAAATGCTGAGCTTTGCAAGAGAAGCTAAGTGGATTAAGATCCTTTTTAAAGATTAGGTCACCCCTCACCCCAAATGCAGATTTCTACTGAAATTAATGGAAGCTCTTACAGAATGCAATGGGAGGGCTGACATTGAATGGCAACACAGCAAACACACACCAGCAGCCCACCCAACCCAACTGTCCAAATCACCAACTCCAAATGAGTCTTTAACAACCATCTGGTTGATTCTGTACTATATATTAACAGGCAGGATTTCATCTTGTAAAATTATGAGCTGATGGGCAGAAAAAACTGAGGTAGTGGCTCCCAGGATAAAAACTTAGGCTGTGATTTATCTGATAAGGCTGCACTGGCATTACATCAACAGACAGATTTGCCTTAGGAGAATCCATATTGCCTCTGAAACTTGTCCCTTGCAATTGCATAGCTCCTGCCAGACCAGTCACAAAGCTCCACCAGCTCCAAACCTGGAATTTGCTTTTAAGGATATGGTTCAATAGAACACACTTTAAGCATTGTCCTGTTAATAAACTAGAAAAAACATAATGTCTTTGTGTGGGATAACTGAAGAAAAACTTTATCGATTTGTCTTACATTTCCTCTGCCATCACTTCTGGGCAGATGAACCCAGCCCTCTTTTAACAGGCAGACCTGCAAATGCAGCCCAGCACCTGAAAACCACAGCAGAGCCCTTCCAGCTCTCACATCAACAGAAATAAAAATACTGCAGGTGACAAAGCAGCTTTGCTGCTGCACAGCTGGCACAGACCCTGCCCACTCCCCACTGCACGGTTGCCTTGTGTGAGAAACACTGAGCAAGCACAGCAGAGGGGCAAATCCTGCCTTCACCCTCAAAATGCTGCAACACTCTCAGCCTTGCAAAACCACTCTGACAGAAGTAACTCTGCTTCCCTGCTCGTTTTAAAAAACCAATACACAAGCAAACTAGGAGTTTGTGCAAGCCCTTGTGGGGAACTGGCAGCAATGCCTCACTGCAGAGCAAGCAGCCCTATTTCCAGGTCTGCACCTGCTCACCAAGGCTCCCCTCAGTCAGCCCTGGAAAAATACACAGAAAAGAACAGGGCTTTCCAAAATCACTATCATAAAAATGACATTTGTTTCTTTTCTTCCTGTTCTTTAAAACAACAAATTTCAAATCCAGGCCAAGCCCCAGTCTCCACCTGATGTATCAAATGGGGCAGACAGGGAAGGGAAGCAACCCCAGTGTGCCTGTGGCTCACTGCAGATACCCACCTCGCTGTCTCAAAGTCCTGCAAAGTTACTCCTCACAGTTCTGCCTCTCTTTGAGGACAATGATAAACCAGCATTTTCTTCCCTGATCAGAGCCAAGACTTGTGTAGGAGTGTCTCTGTAGCTTTTCCTTTCCCAGCACAGGAGAGTCACATGGTTACTGGCCACAGACACGCAGGTGTATAACTACTCCAAGCCTCCCAGGGCAGCCAAGATCTCTGTTCCTGCCATATGCTTAATTAATGCTGTGTGGCAGAAGTGATGAGAGGCCTTGCTGCACCCTGCATGGAAGAAAACGTTTCACTTTAGAAATTCTCACTCACACAGTTAACCATTTCCTCAGCTTGCTCTGACAGCTGCTGCCCTTGGGCAGGAAGGGATGTGGTTGCATTAGCAGTGCCAGCAGCAGCCTGACACACAGAATGGCCTACCCACCATTCCAGCAGCACCCTGGGGTGGTCCCCAGCATATCTCTGGCTAAGAAGTGCAGATTATTGCTGCCTTGAGTTAGATGTTTCAAGAATTTGGAGTTCAGATTGCAAACTCAGGAAAAAAGGATGTGTTTGAACAGCATCTTGGACAATGAAGGAGTCTGGTCCAAGAGGATTTGTGGATGTTCCTGGAAAACACATAATGGAGATCACATTCACTGCACTCCTGTTGCCTGCTCGCCCAGCTTTCACCTGCAGCACGCTGCCCAGGGCAGGGATGTGCACAGCACCTCACACAGCACAGCCCCCAGCCAGCTGCATCCCACTGCAAAGTGAGAGCCAAACTCCCCAGCACTCTGAAGGGAAAGCTGGGGGAGGGGAATTTGCTGGAGCTCCCCGCTGCCTTGCTGGTGCACTACTTGGACAGGAGAGCATGTCACCCATCAGAGCCATGCCCAGGTCCTCCCTTGCACCATGAGCCATTTGCAGACTTAGCCTTGCTAAGGTTTTAGCCTTGCTCCCCGGGGCTGCAGCCATTTCCAAAGGCAGATATGCAAGCAAACAGGCTTGGTACTGGCAAGAACAAGTGTCACTTGCCCAGCCTGCTCTCCTCCTTCACTTGGCTCATGAGCAAGCATCAGCACTTGGACTGTGATGGCAGCACACTCCTTATGCTTTGTGCAGCCTGGGCATTCCACAGCACATCTAACAGGCAAAACAAGTAGGCAAACATAAAACTGCATCTAATTTTGAGCAGTCTAATTCTGCCACATTCACCAGTATCTTTGTCTTGAGAGGTGAGCATTGGCTTCATCATCCCTTTCTCCCCTCTATCTTGCAGCCAATTCTGCTTTTCTCCCCCACTCTTCCTACCCCCACATTCTTCCTTTACTTCCAGTACTTCATGTGCCAGGAAATGGTGAACACTCTTAAACCCTGCTCCCTCCTGCAAAACAGAGAAATTGTAATAAATGAGTGTAAATTAGCAGGCCTGGCTAGCACTTAAGTTTCTCAAGCTTGTAAACAGTAATACAGACATGAGTGTTCAGCAAAATAGCTCCACAAAGTCATTCATAACTGAAAGGCAGAGCACTTGCAAGTCATGCCTTGAAACCACAGCCCCAACACTCCTAGCATCCCAGTGAAAACAACTTGGAGCCTGCCCTAAAATCAGTGGCCAGGAGGTTTGTGTTTGTCCAAGATGAACAAGCAAATGACTGGAGAGATGAGAAATAAAAATCAGTGCAGGGTATGGGGCATAACTCATGACACAGCACATCTGTCCACTTGCTATGGAAACTATGTTTGGCAAGTATCAGGTGTCTGAATTTCTGCTTACGTACATCTCCCTGGACAGCAGTGTATTAATAACACAGGCAGCCTAAAAACAGAAACTATCACCAAGAAAAGCTGCCCTTCTGCTGAGAGCTCCTTGCTGTAGCCTGGGTATTGTGCTTTCCTCAAACAACATGGAATTTTGCTTCCTTGCTTTTCAGAGCTGCCATCTAAGCTGATCTCAATGGAAGGAAGATGAACAAACAAAAGAAAAGGAAAAGAAAATTACAGCAGGAAGCAACCCCTATTGTAAGCACGGTTTTCTTGAATGTCTTCCCATCAAGGCTCACATTGCTGTGTGACTGTGGAGAGCCAGTAGCAGCCAGGGGTTCAGCTTAAAGGCACAAACCTTTCCAAGAGACCTGCAGAAGCCAAAGTCCCTCGTGCAGGGGACATGCAGGAGCTCATGCAGCCAGACAGGACAGCCCTGGCACTGCAAGCAGCATGAGAAGAAGGCACTGAGTCAAACATGGAAGAAAGCAGCAAGTGGACACAGGCAGGGGCAGAACACTGGGCACAGAGAGGAGCACACCAACAGAAGCAGAGTGGGAAGAAAGTAACTCCAGGTTCAAAGTGCAGGCATTGGAATGGGAAGCACAGGAATGGAGATGCTCAGGCTTTGGGGAATGTGGAACTGCACCAGAGAAGTTACTCCAGATAAACTAAAGTTTTCTTGAGAGCAGCTTTAACTTGGCAGTCTAGGAAGGAGCACTTATGGCAGCAGCACAGAAGTGGGCATTTTGGTTAAGATCAGTATCAGGTTTCTCATGTATTCTCAAGCCGTGCTAGAGATGAGTGACTCACTCCAAAGCACTGCCTGGAGAGACGGCCTTCCTTACAAACGCAGGACCTCTTTCCCAGGAACCCTTGTGCTGCGGCACGGCCACACCGCTGAGTCGTGCTGCCCCCAGGCGTCAGGAGATTCAGCTCCCGCCAAGAAAAATGCAGCCACATTTCCACTTCACCCTGACCCAACAGCCATCTTTACGTGCCCAATATAAAGTCAGGAACATGGATTTCAAACGAAAACTGTCTATTCTGGGCAGATGCATTTTGCTTCTTTTCTGCTGCTCTCTGCTGTATGATGTCAAGGTAGAAGTCTTCAAGAGCTGCACATCAGATATGAACAGATAAGCAATTTCTGCCAACCATGGTGATCGTGTGAATCTCAAACCTTAGCTGAGCATGCATTTCCCATGGGTTTGGGGTGCAAGCACTGCCTGTTTCTCATCAAACAATGCACAGGGCAGAAAGCCTGCAGACATACGCAGCAACACTTCCATTAAAAGGCAAGGAGTGTCCGTGACCACTGGGTTGCTGAAGAGATTCCCCTGGCCTGCTCAAGGTGACAAATGTTTGTGATATAAAGATGCACTCATCCAAGTGGCTCCCTCAACAAAGAAGAGTGATTTCATCTGAGTCACCAAGACAATGTCACAATGATCCAATGATTATTCCAGTGAACAGGCCAGATAGATCAGAATCAGCAAGGCCAATGATTTAGATTAATTTTTCTCTGCCAGGACTTGAATTCTTAAAATAGCCAAGGAATTAGTGCCAGCCACCTATCTGGTGGCTATCACCTAGCTGGTTATTATCACCTGGGCTTTCCTCTAAAATCCTCTGCCAAGCCTGACCAGCAGCCAACAGCATTAGTGTTTAATCTCAGACAACAAAAGATGAAGGCTAAGTATGTGCACAGAACCCAAATAGGGATTTCTACAGCTCTCAGACTTGCACTAAAATCCAAATTCTAACTGCACAGTCAAATTGCCTATTCAAACAGGACTGGGTATCTGCCATCTGCAATGACAAGCTAGTTGGAACAAGAATGAATCTTAGTGCCTTACAAAAAGCTACGCTCAATTCTCTGAACTCATACCACCGCTGACAAAAACCTGCCTTTGTGCTATTATTATATATTATTATAACACTATTGTGTTATTACAATATTTCAGTCTGCTTATCCCCCCCTGGAGCAGAGGATAGCCTTGTTTCATGCAGGCAGTGAAACTAAAATGCAGTGACAAAGGACAACAGAACTGCCAGTAGAACCCAGACTGCTCTGATTATTGTGCATCTTCTTGAGAGCCTCAATTGCTGTAAATATATGAGAACTCACACAAAACACCGACATTCAAACAGAAGAACCGTTACCAAGAGCCAAGGAAGTTGAAAAACGGTAAATTTTTTAATAACCTGTCATTAATTATAAATTTAAGATACAGTTTCTTGCATTAGCAAGCTCTGAATGGACAGCCTCACATTTTCTTTCCAAAGAGTGAGCGCTAGACATGAGTTACAAAATTAACTGAAGATTTTGGCATGGCTGTAGCTGTGTCACAGCACAGACACTTGTGAGCACGAAGTCAAGAATATCTTCATCAGCAGAGAAGACTATAGGTCCTTTGATGGCTAAACCACAGGAAGAGGATTAGTGAACAATCCTTGCCTAAGAAAAACTGAAACAGTCTAGGCAGGGTGAACCAAGCCAGGGCAGCAGAGCCAGTAGAAGCTCCACCTCAATAGTTTTTAAGTTGAGAAAAATATGGCTACAGCCACAGAAATTTTAAGTCTGTTTCTGTTTCTTCAGGCTTGGTCTTTGTCTTGGCTGCTTCTTTGGTCTCTGCCCAGAGTTCTTAACACTGGTAGAGGGAAGCCTGAGAGTTACTTCATCATCCTCTGTGTCATCATCCATCTGAGCAGCTTTCCGGCGCTCGAGCACTGCTGGAGTACAGACTGGAGTAGGATCCTGAAGAGATCAGAAAATCAGGATTCACTGCAAAGCCATCTGCCAGAGAAAGTTGTCACTGCCCCTGTGGTACCACAAGACACTTCAGCCCAGGTCTCCTTCAGAAAATTGTTTTCGTTTCATAACTAGCTACTTTTGTAGACATTATTTCTCTGCACAGAAGTGTCACCTTCAAAGAAGTGTACGTGAAAGGCAAATGGAAATTAATTCACATTTCCTAACATGTCATTATGCACATTTGCTTTCCAAACTTTGTATTTCCTGACTCAAAACATCAAGAAGTCAAGTGGAAAAGAGGCAACGGGGGGAAAGTATATTTGAGACTGGCATACAGAAATGCCACATTCAAGTTCACAGCAGAGCTGAAACATCCCAGCTTCGTTACCTCAATAAGCCCTCAGAACTCAGCTGACAAAATGTATGAGTTATCCTGTCTTCCTCACAACCAGCCATGCCCCAATTGTCACAAGTAAATCCAGTAATAATAAATAAAAATCCCCAAACAAGCACACCTCCTCCCAGCTCACAACAGTGATGAAACGGAACAAAAATGTTAATGCCTTACAGACTTTTTAGACAGTCAGTATCCCAAATCTCAGTCCTGATGACCTGAACTTCCCTTTCATCCTACTGCCACTTTCACCTGGCATTTCCAAAACACCAAACACCATGCCTGGAGAGCATGGGGTAGGAGGGACAGTACAGCATGGAAATGGGGACAGACAAGCACTAGACTGTATTAACTATTAAACTCCCTTTTTATCAAAGCAGGCTGGCACTGTAATGTGGCCCAACAGGATTCCATCAAGGAGATCATGTTGTCCCAGTTTAAAGCACAGGTGCAGGGGGTGCACAGGTGCCTGTTCCCAGCACCCTGCACTACCCCAGCCTCAAGGGAGTGCTGAACAGCACAGGCTGACAGCAGACATACCAAGGGACAGACACTGCTGGTTACTACGTGCTCAGCAGAAGCCTTTGGGGCTGAATACTCTCACAGGAGAAGGAACCACAAGGATTCACCTTCCCCTGTTCAAGAGTGTTAATCCATCTCAAAGGAGCTACTCCTGGAAAAACATCTCTCAAGCAATGCCAAGGTTTTTGTGTGTTGAAATCAGTATGAAGGTGCCAGCTGAAGACTTTAAACATCTGTCCCAGTGTGAATGGTGGTACTGGACACCACCAGGACTGGTCCATCTTACCTGGCTGCTCAAAGAAACATTCAGCTTTGATTTCTTGGATGTTTTAACTTTTTTTCTCTTTTTGGAAAGTGCCTGTGAAGCCTAGAAAGCAAGACAGATCAGGTGGATCACTACACACTTGTGTGAAGATGCAGTCACTTAACAGTTCATAGATTTCTTTGTTTCATAACCACAAACTCTTTGCTACAGCAAGTAAGTTTAAAGTAATAAACTGACTGACACAGAGGTGATGTGGTTTGAACAAAAACACTGAAAGCAACACAAGAAAAGGTGCTACTGTGCATTTTTAAAACATTCCATGTTGAACAGCATTAATTACTTACAACTCAAGTACTTGACCCAAGCACTCTGCAGAGGAGGAACATGCAAGTGCTGTGGATGGAAGTCCTGATCTTGGGGCTTTCAAACCCCCACCCTGCCAAAGCCTCCCACAGGGCCCAGGCAATGCCCCTCTGCTCCTTGGTGATCTGTGCTCCAGTATTAAACCACAGAATATCCAACTGCTCGCACCAACAGAAGGAAAGGAACCTTTGCTGTTACCTATTTACTTCTCTACAAACACATGGAATGCAGCCCAGCAACAGCACCACACTGAATTCCTGGAGTTCTGTACAGTTCCTAACACAAGTGAGCCTCCATGGGGCTCCAGTGCTTTTGCCACGTGATTTCCATGCATTCAGCACAAACCTAGAAACATATCTTTAACACACTGATCGAAACGATGCCAAACTTACAAATCCCGGGAAGTCATAATCGAGCCCCTTTTCAGCCAGCTTCTTCCGTAGGAGCCTCTCCTTCCGCAGCAGGCGCTTGGTCATCCTGGCCTTCTCCACCAGGGAGCGCACCCGGTTGTAGCGCCGCACCGCCGGCTGCGAGGGCTTCCTGAAGATCTTGTCACAGTCTTTGAAGAGGTTTTCATGGACCTTCTCGGGAGGCACGAACTGACCTGCACCCAAACGGGACACGGGGTTACAGCAGGGCTCCCCTTCCCGCCGGGGGCACGCACACAACACCGTTCAAGGCTGCAACGCTGCGCTGCTGCAACGATTCAGGGACACGGGAAAGGGCACTGCATCCTCAGCCAGCAAGGCAAATGGAGGGATGGAGGGATGGGTGGAGGCATGAATGGACAAAACAATTTAACAATTTCACCCAGAAAAATCAGAGAAAATCGTTTTACAACAGCATGTGACTCATAATCCTTTACCAAGGAAGTTTTACTGTCACCATGTCTGAGAAACTCAGTGATTCCATCAATCCTTTAATCAAAACAGCCCCTTATGCCAAACCCTACGGACAACAGCTACAACAGTTACAAATTGGAGCCAAGGAGTTTCCCCATGAAAGGAACTGTCTCTACAGCCAATGCAACCCTACCCTAAGATTTCACATTATACAGTCACTAAGAGCAACAGCAGCCCAGAGGAAAAAACAGCAGCAGTGACCAAAGGGCTGATGAGCATGTTGTTTACACGTGATGATAAGCTCAGCCCCACAGAAAATACTTCTGGGACAAAACTTCATCAAAAAACCCCTCAGATTCTATGCACAGTCCAAAAAGATAACTGAAATAACTACAAGTTTCCTTTGCATGCTAGAGGACTTTCATTTCAGCTTCTACTTACACTTCAGCAGTCTCTCAGAAAACAGGTAGTTGTTCATTGTGTCTGCAACAATCTTGGCCACATCATCAGACTCAAACTCCATAAATGCATAGCCTTTGCTGCCTCCAGTCTGTGAGTGACAGGAGAGAAACCTGAAACAATGCTCTGGTACCTTAAGAACTCTATTAAAATTGTTTTATTCTTCCAAAGTCACAGCCCACTCTCAGCTAACCACAAGAAACATCACAAAGTTCACTGAAATTGCGAAAAACACCAGATTTAATCCTAAACTGGTATGACATTATTTGTGAAATACGTTTGCACACAAAACAAAATGTTCACCAGTTTATACACTTGTTAAAAAAACAAAACTGCTCTGCATTGCTGCTGTTCCATGCATATACAACAGTCTTATAAAGTGACAGCAAACCCAGAAGTGAGAAGAAATTAGATATATCTAACACAAAACAACAAGTTAGAACAGAATCGTGGCACTTCACGTTGCACTTTGAACCGGTGCGCTCCAGGACTCCCCACTGGAATGAATTTACTTACGGAAGAAAGGAGCACAAGAGCCGTGGCCCAGCAGCCGCCTCGCAGGGGAGACAGTCCCGGCCTCGCCGCTCCGCCCGGGCACGGGCACGGGCACGGCCCCGCCGCGCCCCACGTGCGGCTCCCGAGGGTCTCAGGGCGCTGCGCGTTCCCAGGGCCCTTTCTGGGGAAGGGGGGAGCCCCAGAGGTCACGGAGCCTGCCCTGCCCGGCCTCCGGCACCGGCTGCGAGCGCTCCGTCGCACGCGGGCACTGCACGGGCCGCAGCCGCGGGGCAGCTTCTCACCTTCTTACTCCTGGAGAGCCGCAGCCGCGTCACCGTCCCGAACTGCCCGAAATACTCGCGGAGCTGCGGCTCGCAGAGGCCCCGCGGGAGATGCCCCACAAACACCACGCCGGGCGTCAGCTCCTCCTGCGGGCACAGAGCAACCGCGTCAGACCGGGCCGGGACTCGCTGCACCGCCCTCGTCCCGCCGGGCCACCCCGCTCACCTTGGCCGGCCGCTTGCCGCGGGCCCGCTGCACCTTCTGCTGGAACTGGCGCTGCAGGCCCGGCTCCAGCGCCAGGAGCGGCGCGGCCCTCACGGCTGTGGCGGGCGCGGGCTCCTCCGCCGCCATGACCGCCTCCGCCGCCATGCTGCCT